>BPLR01006581.1:0-93064 GCA_021605095.1 Caerostris extrusa
CTTAGAAGATGGCGTCTGACGCATTTAGTGAGGCTGAAGTCATTCAGTTGTACGTGCGCTTCAGGAAAATGATTATGGATGTCTTGAAAACAATAGTGTTTTATCAATGTCGTCATTAATTATCTCGAATCTTCATGATTAGAAAGATTGAATATTTGAAGACGGTATTGAGTTATGTGTCGTTGAGGTATTTAATTTGAAATTTGGGTAAGGAAAATGTGATTTTAATTTTCTGTTTCTGGAATTTGGCTGATCCTTAGGAAGATGACGACGAAAAAAAAAAAAATTTTTGTGTTTAAATATTATTATTTTTTTTGTCACTGATTTCTAAATTTCTTAAGCTGTATTCTATATATATTGTATTAATAATGTATTCTGAATGTATTAAGCATAAATTTCTTAAACCTTTATCTCTATCAATGAAATAATCTCGGAATTCGGGGATTATACAAATATAAGCTGTTTACTTTTAATTATGTTAAACTTATTTTGATTTCCATTCCTAACTGAGTTAAAACAAGCCATAAAATTAAATAAGTTTTAGAAAATAAATGTAAAGTAAATAGATGAATGAGTAGAGTGGAGTTGCTAAAATACAATTTAATCGCGAATGCCATAAACTTGGAATACTGAAAAGTCGGACTAAACTGACTTTGGCAACTTATTTATCAATTTTTTATTCCCTTTCCTTAATAGACAAAATATTTTTATTTCGTAGAAATGCCCAAGATAGACAAATGTCCCTGATTCGATGAAAATTTAGAAACCTTCGTGATAGAGATTTTTATGGTATTATACTTTCTGTAACAAATGATTTGATGATTACAGAATGTATTTCAGGCCAAGGTCATTATCTTTGATGATTGCTGTTTTAGTCAATCAATTTAATATAAATTATGTAACAACGAACTTGCTAACTAAATATTTACAAGGTTGCCTTATATGTCTGTAGCCTGAAAAATAAAATACAATTGTTTTAGACAAATTTTATTTTTTTCAACATACTTTCTTTTAGCTCTACGCCTCGATTCCAAGGGTATTTTACTTTTTTTATGTCGACCAAGTAATACCTTTTCTGTAAATAGTCAAAATACCCATACGTTTCTCATTTAACCATTTTGTTTGAATATACTGAAATTTTTCAAATTTAAAAATTGAATAAAATTTTCAACTGAAAAATTTACAAACTGGAATTTCCAACACTTACATTTTGCGGACTTTAAACTACACTCATGTCCATAAATTAAGGATAATGAAGTTCAGGCAAAGAAAGAGACAGAAGGAAAACAAATTTGACTTATTTGTAATGTCTATTTATTAAACAAAAGGTAAAGAGCAAAAAGATGCTATATGTTTGACATAATTAATAAAAATTGCGATTTTTACTCCCTGGAGCAAATTTTTAAAAAAGAACCTATTTACAAAAAACAGTATAACATAGTTAGTTTGATGGTTAATATGGAGTATGTCTCCCGGACGATGCAATACAGGCCTTACAACGCCTAGCCATGCTGTGTATCAAATTATCAATTGATCTTGGGGAATATTAAACCACTCATCAAGCAATGTCCTCCGCAGTTCCGGTTGTCAAGTGGGAGGGGGTTGACGGGCTTCAATTCGTCGGCCAAGCATATTGCACACATGCTCTATTGATTCAAGTCCGGTGAGTATGCTGGCCAATCCATACGGGTGATATCCTCCAATTGAAGGCATTCGTCTACAATGTTTGCACGGTGAGGACGGGCGTTGTCATCCATAAACAGAAATTCAGCACCATGGCGCCCCGAAACAAACGTACATGTTGTTCCAGAATGACATTCCGATAGTCAATGGTGTTCTCTTGGTGGTAACGGTACCTGGCGCTCCCCGTATGAAAGTCCGGAGAGAATCAGACTGCAAACTAAACCTGGTCTCGTCGGAAAACATCACACCAGACCACTGTTGCGGTGTCCACAATGCATGCTCTCTACTCCAGGTTAATCGCAGGCGACAGTGAGTTGCGGTAAGTGGAATACATCTGACGGGCCTACGAGCATGTAGACCAATGTGCGCTAAGCGTCTGTACACGGTCTGCCTTGAAATTGTCGTACCGGTAGCTGAAGAGACCTGACGAGACAGGTCTGATGCTGCGCTCCGTCTGTTTCTTTTGGCAGTAACTGCTAAATACCGGTCCTCATTGGTGTTATAATTCGGGGGCGACCTGTGCTGTAACATCTACTCACATTACTATCATCTTGGAATCGTTGCCAAAGCCTGGAGATGACATTCTGGGCGATTCCAAGTTCCTCGGATACTTCCAGCTGGATACGTCCACATTTCCAGTCGTCTGATAATTCTACCACGTAAAGAATCTTCCAAATGCTTCCTTTGAGCCATAACTATGCGGTTATTGCACTGAAAGGCTTTTAAAGCGCTTGTGAACAATTTTACTTCTTTGTCACCATTCCTTATATACCCCTCTCTTACACTCTCGTCATTGTGACGTACTATTCGCGCCATCTGGTGGTTTCCTGTAATTTGCATATTCTTCTTCAAGATGTGTGTGATAATTCTATAGGTGAAATTTTTATTTTAGAGTTCAATTTCTGTGTGATCCTGAATTATCCTTAATTTATGGACATGAGTGTATATAAAAAACAACAAACTCTACGGTAAATTTAGGGATCTCAAGTTCTTATTTTGTCTAATGGAAGAAAGATTGAAAAAAAACACAGGGATAATGTATTTAGAAAATCAACAATTAACGCATCTATGTCGACGTGTGAATTTCCTTGATGTGTGTGTTGCCTTGACTGGTAGAATTTGGATTTATGATATTATTCGTTTTATTTCCTTGAATTAAAAGCTCCTTGACGAAATAATGTTGTTCTTTCAATTACTGTTACAAAAATTTGAGTTTCCATTATTCATCAAATTTATTATTATAAATTTATTAATCTCCTGCTATAGAATATTTGGAATAACAGTAATAAGTTTTGATAATTTGTTTACTTATTTCTTTGTGTTTGCAAACCATGATTTCCAATGATATTTTGTAATTAAATATTACCGCTGTGTGTTTAATGGAGTGATAGTTTGGAAACAATTTTTGTGACATTTTTTAAAATTAAAAATAATAGAAGCAAAATATATGTGTAGATGCCTTTTTTGAAATGAGATTTTAAGATTTAGTTACATAAATTAAAATCAAATATATTAAATTAACAAAAAATTATATTAATTTACATAAACAGCACTACACGTTTTAATGGCTTTAAAAGTAATTCCATTTTGGAAGAACCGTAATAGTGCTTTCATAATTTGTTTACTTATTTGTTTTTATTTATAGTGCATGATTCTCAATGATATCATTTTGCGAAAAATGTGCAAAAAAAAAAAGAATTTTATACTAATAAATATTTCCATTAAATGTCTTCTTTTGGAACGGTGAAACTTCTTAGAGTAGTAACCACAATTTAAAAGGAAATTATAGTGACTGCACTAATGTGCAAAGATTTGTCGATTCGTTTTTTTTTTTTCGAAGTTTTGTGCATGAATTTCCATCACACATGATTGTCAATGTATTAAATATATTAAAACTACATTTTAAGAGTTTATTAAATTTAATTAAAAACAATAAATACAAAATTTACTTTTAAATAAATAAATAAATCATAAGGAAATAAAAAAAAATTAGTAATAGACATATAAATAATACATAAAATGTTTTTTTTTAATAAAATTGTATCACTAATTCCAAAACGTATATTATGATACATTTTTAACTAAGTATATCTGAGGGTTAAAATAATTCCATGAATGTTTTTAAGTTTCAAAAATTTATATTACAGCTTATATAAAAAAAAAGAATTCATTAGCTCTGATTAGTTGAACTCTGGACGCTCCCTAGAGTGCCAAGCAGAATTCCATACGAAATAAGTGAGCCTATAGAACTGATGAGCAACGATTTGTCGATTTGATAAATTTTCCACAATGTTAAAGCAGTTTTGTGCATAAATTTCCGGCGCACGTGAAGTTTTATGATGCTGTACTGCTTTGGAAACCACGCTGGCAAAGACAGAACAAATTCCCTCGCCATCGCCGCTGCTTGGTTGGTAGCTGCAGCTGGTGTTAAAGTGATCATCAGCAACACGAAAGTACTGTACAAATCCCAAAGAAACATATATTTGTGTAGCGTTTTCAACATTTGGTGGGAATGCGAAACTGTAACCGTACCAGAAGAGGCTTGCCAAAATATGAAATACAGAAATGAAAACGGGAAGATTAAGAAAATTATCCATCATTATCAATGTGTCATTCATTTCTTCGTAGATTTCTAAAATTCTTTGATAATCTAGACGTGCAGTTAAAACTTTCGATTTCACTTTAAAGTGTAATAGAAACTGTTTCATGCAGCAACAAACGAAGCAATAATATCCAGGCAAAGTTGCAAAAAATCCATACCCTACTAAGGACATGGAAGTAAACAAACAATTTAAAATGGAAATGAAATACTCTTTTAAGTGTGCAGGTACGAATTCGAATTTCGCAATTTCTGCAGTTTGTTAGCTATCATCCCAGTGTTGAAAAGCGTCGCTTCAAGAATATAGTCACAAACGTCACGAATAAGCAATATACCCAAATGTATATCTTTAGCATTTTCTTTTTTTGTATGGTGTAAACATGCAGCATGTTCGATATTTTGAAAAGTTCTTCTGTCAGCAGGCGAATTCTAGAACGTGATCGAAACACGCTGATGTAGATCCACAGTTGGAGGAACAAAACAGTATGTGTCAGCCCAAATCATCCTTGTAATTGGAAATGAAACATATCCACAGAGTTTGGATCACAGTGAGATAACCTAAGGTGCATGGAAACAGAAATTTGGGGATATTCCACGCCACCTTGAACAAATTGTTTCTTGCAAAAAATTCAGGACATGACAACGTTTCCATTCCTTGCAAGTGAAAAAAAGAAGAAAAAATGGCAAAAATACTTCTTTCATCCAATTTTGTGAAGGGTTCATTTTAGCTGGAATAATCATCAATATATGGATATTTTTACCTCTCTCACTGAATTTATGGATGTTTCAGAAGTATCTTTTCGATTTATTTTTACAATACTTTGTTAATTATCTTCAGAAACAAAAATAATGTCTGCAATGCAGGTTTTGAAAGATTTAAATAAATAATGATATGAAATTCACTGCCTGTCTGTGTCTGCTCTTTGAGTGCTCTTCTCATTTATCAGAAAACATGATGGCTTATCAAGTCCTTTTTTTCAATATATTTTTTCATGGTTTTAAAGGTCTAAACACGAACCAACGATGTCTTCAGATTGTTTTTACTGCTTTTAAATAATGGCAGTTAGCATATCAGTCTTTTTTTCAATATGGCAATAACTATATTATGCTGAAAATAAATACATGGATCTCTGTTTTCATTATCTAAAATATTTGAATACAAGTATTCTCTCATTTCATTTTATAATAATAATTAAATAATTTTTCTACTTTTTTTGATTTATTGTTATTGAAATGGAAACCAGTTCAAGAATGATAGTTTTCAATTTATTTGGTTACACTGTATGAGGAAAGCATTCCTTTTAAAATTAAATAGATGTTCTTTTCAATAATATCGTATCACGAAGAGTAAACTAATTATTATTTTCTCTCAGTAAAATGTTCCTTATTATTAATTTTAATGCATTTTATTTGGTTTATTACATTATCCATTGTTACCATTTCATGTAAATCTTGTTCGATTACTGGCATGGTTGATGATTCTTTTGTGGAGCTGCCATGATTCAAACTATTATGATAATTGAAATGTTTTCTGGACATGCAAGTCTAAATGATGAATATAAAACACCAAATTATTAATGCATCCAATTTATAAGTTTTAATCATTTTAAAAGAACATAACTTACCCGGTTTTGTGTTTAATTTCAGATAATAGAAGGAACAGAAATGTGTTACTAAAATGAGTAATGATAATAAAAAATGGAGATTTTTATTGTTTCATAATGCGCACTTAACAAAATTTATTAGAAATTATTGGAATAAACAAACAAAAGAAGGTCGGACATTTCTTTTATCCGTGCCAATAATTTTTCAAAACTATATTTGGGAAGTATTCTATTTTTAAAAAATACATACGAATCCGAAAAATGTATCTGTTTTAAAATTTACGCCTTTATTATCGAAGAAAGTACTTTACTTACTTTACTTACCATTTTCATTTAAGGAACGAAATGTTTTATTTGCTTTAATATTGTTTCATGGAAGATACATTACTGTTTTTAAAGATTAAACAAAATGAAAAAAATGTTAATAAAGTATTAGATATTGATTTAATACTAAAATGGCGAAACATAAATAATGTGTTGTCTTTAAAATTTTTTTAATAATATATGGCTTTTCTCATTAGAAAATTAAAGTTCTTTTAAAAATGTAAAAACAAAAATAACTTCAATGTTTAGGTAGATATGTAACCTTACAAAAGACACACATTTTGCTTTTCATTTTATAACTAAATCTTTAATAGAATTAATATTTATGTATTGGTTACTCGTAACATATATTTCATATTAAAACATGGGGTTGATATGGTCCAGATTGACATATGTTGAGGGTGGGGGGGGGGATTTGTTTATTTGTGTTGGAATTTGATAACTTAAATTTTAATAATATACATTTTTGATGCATTATGCATATAATTGCGCATATTTCTTTTAGAATTGGAACATTAATTTACAATTTAGTATTAAGAAGTTCTAATCTGCCTATATATATATTATGATTACATATAATAGAAATAATATTTCACTAATTTAATCAAGCGTTTGATGAGAAATTTCCTACTATTCTTCACTATAATATTTTGGATCTCCCCAATTTTTGTTTAAAAAAAAATATTTTTTCAAGTTGTAAATATGAATAATAATAGAAAAGTGTTTTTGTAGCAAGAATATATGTGTAATTATGTTGAAATACTATATCATTATAATAATACATCCTGGACCCCCAAAAAGGGATACCGAAATACTTATTTGCAGTTATTAGGAACTTTCTAAAATTTCCACGATATATATAGACTGGATTTCTTCAAAGTGTGTGTGTTAACTTTTACAATTTGCTTTTATGATATTATTCATTTTATTTCCTTGAACTAAAAGTTTTTGAAGAAATAATGTTGCTCGTTCAATTTCAGTTACCGAAATTTAGTTTCTATCATTCATCAGAATAATATTTATTACAAATTTATTCATTTCTCGTTGAGTTTTGTTACTAATTATTACCGCAATGTTTTTAACGTAATGTGTGTTCCCGAAATTAGATTTGTGACGTTGATATTTTTAATTGAAAGAACGTAAGGAACGTTTTTAAAATGACACTTTAGGAACTAGTTGTTTAAATTACAATTAAATATATTAAAATGAAACAAATTATATTATTAACCTTACATGAACAGCAAAACATGTTATATTGACTTTAAAAATAATTCCATTCATTTTTTAAAATTTATGTAAATGGAAATTTATATTAATAATGCTTCGATTAGTTCTCGTTATTTGAACTCTGAACACTTCCGAGACTGCCAACATAAATTCTATATGAAATTATAGTACCTATTGCACTAAAGAGTAAAGATTTGTCGATTCAATAAATTTTCCACAATAGCAAAGCAATTTTGGGCATGAAAATTCAGCTCACACATTTTCCAATGTACTGATTATATTTTAAGACATTAATATTTAAATTTAAAGGAAAAAAAAAAAAAAATCACATTTGAATTATTGTGAAAATGAAACTAGAAATACCAAGAAAGAGTAACGGACATTTAAATAAAATAACATAATTTTTTTTTTAAATTGTATTATTCATTCTTTAACATATATTATGAAACATTTACCACTAAGAATTTCAGGCAATTAAAAATATTATATTAATAAAGTATTGATTAGTTCTCGTTATTTGAATTTTGGACACTCCTAGAGTTCCAACGAGAATTCCATACGAAATTAGAGAGCCTATAGCACTGATGATTAAAGAGTTGTCGATTCGGTAAATTTTCCACAAAGTCAAAGTAGTTTTGTGCATGAATTCCCGCCGCACTTGAACTTTTACGATGCCGTACCGCTTTGGAAACCAACCTGGCAAAGACAGAACAAATTCCCTCGCCATAGCAGCTGCTTGGTTGGCAGCTGAAGCTGGAGATAAAGTGATCAACAGCAAAACAAAGTACTGTACAAATCCTATAGAAAAACACATATTTGAAACGTTGTCAGCATTTGGAGGGAATGCGAAACTGTAGCCGTACCAGAAGAGGCTTGCCAAGATATTAAATACAGAAATCAAAATTGGAAAATTAAGAAAATTATCCGTCATTATCATTGTTTCATTCATTTCTCTATAGATTTCTAAAATTCTCTGATAATCTTGACGTGCTATTAAAAGTTTCGATTTCCATTCAAAGTGTAAGAAAAATTGCTTCATGCAGCAACAAACAAAGCAGTAATATCCAAGCAATGTTGCGAAGAAACAATTCCCTACTAAGGACAGGAAAGATGACAAACAATTTAAAATGGCCAATGAATGCTCTCTTAAGTATGCAGGAACTAATTCGGAATTCTGCAGTTTTTGCTGTTTGTTAGCTATCAACCCAGTATTGAAAAGCGTCACTTCAAATAAAACAGTCACGAACGTCACGAATAAGCAATAAACCCAAATGTAAATCTTTAGCATTTTCTTTTTTTGGATGGTATAAACATGCAACATGTTCGATATTTTGAATAGTTCTTCCGTCAGCTGTCGAATTTCAGTACGTGATCGAAACACGCTGATGTAGATCCACAGTTGGAGGAACAGAACAATTAGTGCAGCACATTCATCCTGTGTAACTGGAAATGAAACATAGCCACAGAGTTTGGATCACAGTGAGACAGCCTAATATACTTGGAAACAGGTATTTGGGGAAATTCCATATCCCCTTGAATAAATTGCTTCTTGCAAAAAAATTAGGACATGGCAAAGTTTCCATGCCTTGCATGTGAAAAAAGAAGAAAAATTGGCAAGAATGTTTCTGTAATCCAATTCTCTGAGTGATTCATTTTAATTTTCTGGAAATTTATTATCTTCTTCCACCGTAGCAAACTTATGTGATGTGCCATCTAGGAATAAATATCAAAATATTAATATTTTTACTTCCCTCAATCTTATTGAAGTTATGACAGTTTCAGAAGTATATTTCTGATTCATTAATGACAATACGTTGTTCATTACTTTCAGAAACAAAAATAATGTTTGCAATTCATTTGTTGAAAAATTTAATCGAACAATGATGTCAAATTCGCGTCATCTCTGCGAACAATAGTGCTGTTCTTTTCTTCTCTTCTCTTTTATCAGAAAACATGATGGCTTGCTATGTTCTTTTCCCATATATGTTTTGATGGTTGTAAAGGTCTATACACGAACCAACAATGTCTTCAGATTTTATTTTTACTGCTTTTAAACAAAAGCAGTTATCAGATTTTTTTTTAATATATGAATACCTGTATTTATGTTGACAAAAGATACATCGAGCTGCTCATTCTAAACTCTGTTTGCATCATCTACAATATTTCGATACAAGTATTTTCTAATTAATTAGTTTTTCTGCTTAATAATTTGATATCACGAAGAGTAGACTAATTTTTATTTTCTTTCAGTAAAATGTCCTTATTAGAAATTTTAATGCACTTTATTACCTTATTACATTATTCATTGTTACCATTTCATTTAAATCTGGTTAGATTACCAGTATCGCTGACGATTCCTTTTTGTGAAGCTACCATTATTCTAATTATTATGATAACTTTAATGTCTTTTAAACATGTAAGTCTAAATGATGAATATAAAACACCAAATTGTTAATGCATACAAATTACGAGTTTTAATCCTTTTATTTACATGTGCTTCTTTGTTGTGCTTATTTCAGATAATAGAATGAACCGAAATGTGCTACTAAAATGAGTAATCATAATAAGAAATGGAGATTTTCGTTGTTTCATAATGTGCACTGAACAAAATTTATTACAAATTATTGGATGAACCAAACAAAAGAAGGCCGGACACTTTATTTCTTCATATCAATCGATTCTACAAAAGTTAAATAGCTTTTAAAATTAATTTAATTTTAATTGTTATATAATTCAATTTTAAAAAAATATATTTGAATCTCAAAAATGTATTTGTTTTAAAATTTATTCTTCTTCTTTAATTCTTTATCTATTTTTATTTGTGGAAAGAAATATTTAATGGCTTTAATTTTGTTTCATATAACAAAAATTACTGCCTTAAAGAGTAATTTAAATGCAGCATTATTTATTGATTGATGGAAAATAGTTAATGTTAAATCTCTTCAAATATGTGTGAATTCAAATGATAGCCCCTGCAACTCAATAGAAAATATAAGTGCAAATAATTGTGTTGTTCTTAAAAATATTTAATAATACATGGATTTTTAATAGGAAAATTAAAAGTCTTTTAAAATAGAGGCGTAAATTTTAAATTTCTTTTAATTTTGAAGTTTTTTCAGTTTTAAAGTTCTTTTAAAACTGTGAAAATGATTAGAAATTTCGGATAAAAATCTTACAAAAGAAACGCATTTAAATATCCATTTTACAACTGAATATTTAATGTAATTAATAAGTTATATTTTTGTAACTTATAGAATATATTTAATATGGAAATATCTAACATATGTATTAAAAACTAATTTGTTCAATATTGACAAATGTGAGGGAGAGAGGTATATACGTATTTGCATATGTCTGAATTTCTTTTAATTTTAGAGCTGCAATATTTATCAATGCATTTTTTACCTTTTTATCCTGTTTATATTTGGTGCGTTTCGTAATAAAAATTTGTTTTAGAAGTATTTAAATAAACAACACTAAAACTGTGATTTTACAAATTAGAATTTCGCTCTTGAATTATTAGTTTAATAACCGATTTTAAGAGTCTTTTCAATAATGCGAAGAATTACGAATCTATAAACGATATCTTAACTCCATATTTGCTTTGAATAATTTTTTGAAATTTATCTTTTATTTATTAATAAGTAATTCTTAAAAACTTCAGTGAACGAGATTAAGAATTATTTTTTTCTATTTGTTTTTGTAAATTATTGAAAAAAATTTAAATGGTAAACACTTGCAATTTTTGCTTTTTTTTTTTTTTTTTTTTTTTAAATATATTTAAATACATAACCTTTCAAACGTTTTTTTATTATTGGCTTAAAATGCATTTTTACACATTAATTATTCTTATTGATATTCTCATTTTATTTTTTTCATGACTGTGGTTGGATTTTTTTTACAAATTTTTTTTTTTCCTGATAAGGTATTTGATTATTGCTAATACTTCAATGTATGAGATTAAAAGTTATTAATTTTTTTAGAAATAATGTTGGATCTAAAATGGTAGTTTAAAAATCAAAATAATTTTTAATAACATTTTTATTCGTTTCATATATTGTGCTAAAAATAATTTGCTTGTATTGAAACATAATAAATGAATATTTTTTTATTCAAATATTCAATAAAGATGGTAAAAACAGTTAATTTTCGTTAAAGGTGTTAGGGTTTAGCTATATAAATATGAAGATAATTTCAAGACTCATATTTCAGCTCCGGATGGATTACATTTATACATTTTTATCATTATTTTTTTGTATTAAAGAATTGCTGGTTGAATTTGAATGTAATAGTCAGAGGTTATTACGTTATATTATATTACGTATATAATTACGTTATTATATTATATTATATTATATTACGAATATACAAAAAATATTTTGCAAGTGTTATTGATAAAATAATTTTAACATTCCTAGGTTTAAACCAATTTTATGAATTATATTCTCAACTGATTTTAGTTGTGATCGCCATGCATTTCAGTTATGATTACTGTGATACGCAATAAATTTTCGAATTCTGTAAACTAAAAATAATTACATCCTTTTAATCAATTATATAATTATTTTGGTGATGGATATATTCATGAAATCTTTAATTCCATGAACTTATATTTAAATTGTTTGATATTTTATAATCGGCAATACTGGTTTAGCTAATCAGCAGGTTGCCTATCAATTAATTTGAAAAATGAAGAAATATGTAGACCAGAACTGTGGAATCTGTAAGGTAGGATGGGCTCATTTTCTAGGAAGTTAGAGAACCCGAAAAATAACTTATAGACAGCGGAATTGTAACTATTAGGAGTCTTCCTTTTATATGGCTTGATTGTAATATTACTCGTATCAGTGAAGAGGACAGTTTAAACGGGCTTTATTGGTTGACACTTTAAATATTTTCCATTTTATTCCTCTGACAATGCATCTTAAGGAGACGCAAGTCAAATGAGTTTTACACTGTTTTCATTCTCCTGTCTGACAAAATATGGGAAAATAAAAAAAAAAGGTCAACGACGGAGAAGCAGTTTGTTACATAATAAATAAATTCCATCTTAATGTATTTATATTCATATGAAATATGACGCAATCTAAGCTTCTGAGAAGAACCAGCAGAAGTTTTTATCATTCATTTGTTGAAAGACCATACGTGCAGCCAGAATTTCCTCAGTATGTATGTTAATAGGTTGAATAAGATTTTATAATATTATTAATTTTTTTCTTTGAATTAAAAGCTTCTTGAAGAAATTATATTGCTCATTCACTATCAGTTACAGAAATTGAGTTTCGATTATGCGTCAGAGTGAAAAATTAATGCAAATTCGTTCATGTCATGTATTAGTCTTTCGAAATAACAGTACTGATGGTTT
Source organism: Caerostris extrusa (assembly GCA_021605095.1). Lineage (NCBI taxonomy): Eukaryota > Metazoa > Arthropoda > Arachnida > Araneae > Araneidae > Caerostris > Caerostris extrusa. The sequence goes on from BPLR01006581.1 coordinate 12,803, forward strand.
GATAATTTGTTTACGTATATGTTTGCATTAATATTGCAGCACAGTTACAAAAATGTTGTCACATTCCTCAACACCACTATATGATTTATTGATATTAAAAATAGTTTTATTCATTTCCCAAAAGTTTATAGAGAATTTTTCATTAATAATATTTTGATTATTTGTCGTTATTAGAACTCTGGACACTTCCTAAAGTGCTAAACAGAATTCCATATGAAATTAAAGTGCCTATAACACTAATGAGCAAAGAATTGTCGATTCGATACATTTTCCACCATGTCAAAGCAGTTTTGTGCATGAAACTTCTACATACAAGTAACTTTATGATGTTGCACCCCTGGGGAAACCAACCTGGCAAAGAAAGAACAATTTCCCTCGCCGTCGCCGCTGATTGATTGGCAGTTGCAGCTGGAGGTAAGGTCATCATCAGCAACACAAAGTACTGCACTAATCCCATAGAAAAAAATATTCCTAACACGCTGTTATCATTTGGTGAGAATGCAAAACTGTAACCGTACCAGTAAAGGTTGGCGGAGATGTTAACTGCAGAAATAAAAATGGGAAGGCTAAGAAAATTGTACATCATTATCATTGTTTCATTCATTTCTTTGTAGATTTCTAAAATTCTTTGATAGTCATTATGTACTATTAAAACATTGGACTCCCGTTCAAAATGGAAGGAAAATTGATTCATGCAGATACATACACAGCAGTAATATAAAGGCAATAATGCGAAAAACCCATTCGCTAATAACAAGGTGATACAATAACTAATACTAATAAGAGGGTGATATAAACAATACACCCAAATGTAGATCTTCAACATTTTCTTCTTCTGGATGATATAATTACGCAACATGTTTGAAATTCTGTAAAGGTTATCCGTCAGCAGTCGAATTTCAGCACGGTATCGAAATACACAGATGCTGATCCACAGTTGAAGGAACAGAACAATCAGTACAGTCCATTCATCCTTGTAACTGGAAACGAAAGAGAGCCACAGAATTTGAAACACCAGATTGCAACACAACAGGCAGGGAAAGAGGTAATTGTGAAAATTCCACATTACCTTGAAAATATTACTTCCAGCAAAAAATTCAGGACATGGCAAAGTTTCCATTTCTTCCAAGTGAAAAAGAAGAAAAGTTGGAAAACATGATTACTTAATCCAATTCAGTGAGTGATTAATTTTAGATTTCTTCAAATTTAATATCTTCTTAGACATTAGCAAACTTGTTTGATCAATTTAAAGGGAAATTTTACATTAGCTACATTAGCTTAATGGAATGGAATATTAAGTGCATCTAATCCTGGAATGTTAGAATATATCTCCCTCGCTCAGTCTTACTGAAGTTATGGAAATTTCAGAAGTATAATTTCGATTCATTCATTAAAATACTTTATTAACCAATTTTAGAAACAAAAATGATGCTTGCAATACACGAATTGAAAAATTTCAATAAACTGCTATTTCACATTCGACTCCTATCTGAGCACAATATTGCTCCTCTTGGCTGCACCTCTCTTTTATTAAAAATCACAATGGCTTACCATCTCCTTTTGCCATATTTGTTTTCGTATTTGTTAAGTTCTATCCAGAAATTAACGATTTTATGGTTATTGATTTTAAATGTGATATTTAGCAGATATGTTTCTTTTAAACGTAGTCTGAAGACTCTAAAATATTTTTATACAAGTATTTTGTAATTTAATTTTACAATGGCAATTACTTTATTTTTCTACTTTTTCAGCTTTACTTGGCAATTGAATGAAAACAAGTTAGAATGATAGTTTTAATTTTATTTAGTTTAATTTGGCTGAGTAATTTTATAAATTGTTTTTTAATTTAACAATATAGGAGGATTATATACATTTAGATATGTACATTAGATAGTATTTCCTGTCCTACACTATCTTATTACGAACAACAGAATAACTATCTTTTTCTTTCAGTAAAATCTCCCTACTAGAAAAACTAATATATTTCATTAGCGTACTACATTATCCATTTTTAATATTTCATATAAATCGGATCAGATTATATATATAGTTGATGATTCGTTTTGTGAAGCTGCTTCTATGCAAGCTATTGTGATAACTTAAATGCTTTCTAAACATGCAAATATAAATGCAATAATGGCAGTAAAATAACCAAACTGCTGATGCTTTCAAATTATGGGTTTTAAATCTTTTAAAAGAACTTAGTTACACAGTTATGTGTGGAATGTATAATATTAAAATGAATAAAAATATGCTTACTAAAATGTGTAAATATAATTTAAAATGCTATTTTAAAAATCATTACACATTTTAGTAAGCATTCTAATTGCTAATTCAACTAAGCATTTGCTATTTTAAAATCTCCATTTTCCTTTCAACCAGGAAAATGGAAATTTTTTATTTAATAAAGTGCACTTAATAAAATGTATAAGAAATTATTGGATGAAACAAATAAAAAATGGCTGGGCATTTTATAGCTGCATTCAAATGATTTTTCGAAAGTTAATTTGGCAATTATTCAGTTTTTACAAAAGTACATATGAATCTGAAAAAAGTATCTATTGTAACATTTACACCTCTATTATAAAAGAAAGTTCTTTATCTATTTTTATTCGAGAAACAAATTTTTTATTTGAATTAATTTAATTTCATGAAACAAAATAACTGCTAATTATTTGCATTAGTTGTTGATTGTATATTAAAATGGCGGAAAATAGATAATGTGTTGTTTTAAAAATATTTAATTACATATGACTTTTCTCATTGGAAAATTAAACACCATTTCGAAATGATAGTTTATGAAGTAGTTACATAAATTATAATTAAATATATTATATTGAAACAAACTTTAATTTGCAGAAAGAGAACTACATGTTTTATTGGCGTTAAAAGAATTGCATCCATTTTGCAAAAATTTCTATAGTGAAGTCAATTATTTATTTATTATTATATTTTTAGTCAAATATTTATAGTGAATTTTATATTAAAAAATATTAAAATAGCTCTTGTTATTGGAACTTTGAACACTTCCTAGAGTGCCAAGTAGAATTCCATATGTAATTAAAGTGCCTATAGCCCTAATGAGCAATGATTTGTCGATTCGATAAATATTCCCCAATGTTAAAGCAGTTTTAGGCTTGAAACTCCTACATACAAGTAACTTTATGGTACTATACCGTTTGGGAAAACAACCTGGCAAAGACAGAACAATTTCTCTCGCCGATTTGCAGCTGCAGCTGGAGGTAAGGTCATCATCAGCAACACAAAATACTGTATTAAGCCCATAGAAAAACTAGGCCTATCATTTTGTTATCATTTGGTACGAGTGCAAAACTGTAACCGTACCAGAAGAGCGTTGCCAAGATATTAATTACAGAAACCAAAATTGAAAGACTAAGAAAATTATCCGTTATTATCATTGTTTCACTCATTTCTTTGTAAATTTCCAAAAATTCTTTGATAATCCTGATGTGTTATTAAAACTTTCGACTTCCATTGAAAATGTAAGAAAAATTGCTTCATGCAGTTACATACAAAGCAGTAATATCCAGGCAATAATGCGAAAAACCCATTCGCTATTAAGAGGGTGAAAGGAAAAGAAAAGTATAAAAAATCCGCAAATCGTTCTCGTAAGTGTGCAGGTATTATTTCGGAATCCAGCAGTTCTTGTTGTTTGTAAGCTATCATCCCAAATCTGAAAAACGTCACTTCGAAGAATGCAGTTCCCAAAATCACGAATAAACAATACATCCAAATGTAAATTTTCAGCATCTTCTTTTCTGGGGAGAGTAAGCATGCAGCATGTTCGATATTCTGTAAAGGTCTTCCGTCAGCAGCCGAATTCAGTACGGGATCGAAACACGCTGATGTAGATCCACATTTGCAGGGACAGAACCATCAGTCCAGCCCACTCATCCTTGGCAATGTAAATGAAACAGCCACAGAATTTGAATCACCAAATTGAAACAAAAGAAACTTGGAAACACAAATTTCGGGAAATTCCACATCAACTTGAAGAAATTGCTGCTTGGAAAAAGCTAGGGCGTGGTATATTTTCCATTCCTTCTAAGTGAAAACGAAAGAAAATCGGCCAAAATGATTCATTTATCCAATTTTTGATCAGTTCATTTTGTCTATCCTAAAATGTATTGTCTTCTTCGATTTTAGTAATTTTGTGTGATCAATTTAAAAGGAAATTTTACGTTACTTAACTCCACAACTGTTAGCTTACGAGAACGAAATGTTATGTGCTATGATCTCTTATACGCCCTTTAATCATATTCGTTTTGCGTGTTTGAAAAAATCTATAAAATATACAAATTATTGCTTTTAAATATAATTGAAACGATTGAATGATGGTGGTGCTTTGTGAGTGTAAGCCGCGAGGGAAACAATTCATCTGTCTTCCGGCAGATAAATTGTTTTTCAATATTTCAATAAATGTATTTATGCTGACAATTAATATCTGGCGCTGTTCTATTTAAATAATGTACTAGCACCTAAAACCAAATATTTTATAAAATAATTTTTACCTTTGATTGCACATTTAGTTTTACTTAAGGATCAAATCTGAAACATTTAAAATTATTCACATTTAATTTGGTGTAATTTGGTTAGCGCCCCAACTTTGTATTCAAAGAATCTATTAAATTAATTGCAGTCTCCCATAAATATATAGCTTACAAAGAATGCAAAATATATCTATAATATTTATTTTATTCAAAATCTTTTATTGTTTTCATGGCTTATTTCTTTTTTTATGAGCGTTTTGGGGTAATGATGAGCAATACTCCCTAATTATGAATGGCATTACTAAGATAAGACTACGATTTGATTTGTTGTCACGGCAGATTGGAAAAAAATAACGTATATTCGATTCGAACCTTCCATTCAATCCTTTATGGCTGTATTTATCTCATTCCACTCATTTTCAACACCGAAATTGAATCCTTTTTTAAAAAATCATGATTAGGAAATTCAAATTAGCATCTTTTTTCTTACTTCAATAAAAAGTGCAGTGAAAAAAAAAAAAAAAATTTCTAGATTATAACAATTTTTTATTTGGTCCTGTATGCGTTTTATTTCAATAAAAATTAATGGTCTTAAATTATATTAGCATCGTTTTAAAGATATATCTTCTTTAATGGAATGAAGAAAAAATAACACGGGGAGCCCCGGGGTTTATAAAGCATTCATAAGCAATTATTAATCATCTTTCCAACGTTACTGCTGAATAAATGATGATCGTCTGTTCTTAATGACTATAGGGATTAATAGTTAAACTCCACTCCGTCCGCACTCTAGCTAATTTAATCACTGTCGCTCGAGGAGTGCTCAGGACAACTCAACTCAACTCCAACTGTGTTCTGAATTATGAATAATAGCCACTCGTGGATCAATCACGGAAGCCAACGAGTCATTTCTGCCGCCCAATTTTTTCACGGAGATTACGAATTAATTTCTGAGACGCGTTACTACAGTCTTTTAAAGATGGTGAGCATATTGATGTGGTATAATATGGCATATTGAGTGAGGCTGAAGTCATTCGGCTGTACGTGCGCTTCAGAAAACGGATTATGGGTGTTTTGAAAAGAATGGGGTTTTATCAATACCGTCGTTAGTTATCTTGAATCTTACTCATTAGAAAGATTGATTGAAGAAGACGGTATGACGATGATTATTTGAAGAAGACGGTATTGAGTCATGTGTCGTTGAGGTATTTAATTTGAAATTTAGATAAGGGGACTGTGAGTTTAATTATCTTTATCCAGAAATTGGTTAATGCTGAGGGAAAACGACGATGAAAAAAAAAAATCAATGCTTGAATTTAAGCAATGTTATTTTCTTGTTACATTATTAAGCTTACATCTTACTACATTATTAAGCTGTATTCTATATATCGTATTAATTATTTATTGTGAATATATTAAAACTAATTTTAAATTTTTTTTTTTATCTTTCAATGCAACAAACTCGGAATTTGGGGATTATACAGATATAAGCAAGATATTTTTAATTAGGATAAACTTATTCTGATTGTTCATTGCTAACTGAGTTAAAACAAGCCAGAAAATTAGTTTATTTTTAGTAAACGAATGTGAAACAAATATATAATAGCATAGTAGAATTCGAAAATCCAAGAAAGATTTTCATTCTTTCTTCGTCCTCCATACTTATAGCCAGAATGTCCTCACTATGTGTTACATTTGTGAATCATATAACAGAATATAGGAATAAGAATAATGGTTATTTAATAATTTTTTCCGCGTATGTTTGTGTTTTTAGTATATGTTTCTGATTGAGATTTTGTTGATAAATATTACCTTTGCGTTATTTAATGTAAAGTATGTTTTGAAAACACTTTTGTGACATTAATAATTTTAATTAAAAACTTTTTAAAATGACAGTTTAATAAGAAATTAGAATTGAATACATTAAAATAATACAAATTATATTTTTAACTTACATAAACAACACTACACATTTTATTGACTTTAAAAAGAAATCCATTCATTTGGAAAACATTTATAGAAGAATTTTATATTAATAAAAATTCGATTAATTATCGTTATTTGAACTCTGAACTCTTCCTAGAGTCCCAACCAGAATTCCATATGAAATTAGAGTACCTATAGCACTAATAAGCAAAGAATAGTCGATTTGATAAATTTTCCACAATGTCAAAGCAGTTTTGCGCATGAAACTCCGAGAAATAAGCATTTTAATGATGCTGTATCGCTTTGGAATCCAACTTGCAAAGACAGAACTAAATCCCTCGCCATCGCCGCAGATTGGTTGAGAGCTGCAGCTGGAGTTAAAGTAATCAGCAGCAAGATGAAGTACTGTACAAATCCTACAGAAACAAATATACCTGTCATATCGTTAACATTTGGTGGGAATGCAAAACTGTAAACGAACCAGAAGAGGTTTGCCAAGATATTAACTACGGTAATCAAAATGGGAAGATTAAGAAAATTATCCATCATTATCATTGTTTCATTCATTTCTTTGTAGATTTCTAAAATTCTCTGATAATCCTGACGTGCAATTAAAATGTTCGATTTCCCACACAAAGTGTAAGAAAAATTGCTTCATGCAGCAACATACAAAACAGTAATATCCAGGCAATGTTGTGAAGAAACAATTTCCAGCTAAGGTGGTGAAAATAAACCAACCGTTTATAATGACCACGGAAGGCTCTTTTTAAAGTGTGACTTAAAGTGAAGGCTCTGATCACTTTTACTGAAGTTATGGCAGTTTCAGTTGTAAAATTCCGATTCATAATTTGTTAAGCATTTTTAGAAACAAAAATTATTTGTGCAATATTGGTATTGAAACATTTCAAATTCGTCAAGTTACAAATTCGCATTTTACCTATCAAGTGCTCGACTTGACTGCTCCTCTCACGATGGCTTATCACGTCATATTTTATATTCGTTTTCGTGTTTGAAAAGTGCTATAAAAATCAAAATGTAACGAAACAAACTAAGGACTTTTGAAATTTTATTTTACTGTTGTTTTAATACAAACTATTATCAGATATTTTTTTTTTTTTTCAACTTCGGAATAAATGCATTTATTCTGATAGTAAATATATGGATCTGCTCATTTTAAATGTAGCTTGCAGCATCTAAAACAGTTTAATGCAAGTATTTTCTAACTTAATTTTTGAATGGCAATTATTTAATTAGTCTACTTTGTTAGTTTTAACTGGTAATGGCATGGAAACTAGTTAAAATGATAATTTTCAATAAATTTGGTTTAATTTGGTTGAGTAATTTTAAATTATTTTTTAACTTAACAAGATAGTATAAAAATTTTCATGTTTTTCCTCTTGTATACTATGCTATCATGAACAGCAGACTAAATACCTATTACTTTCAGTAAAATGTCTCTGTTAGAACTACTAATGTATTTCAAAAGTTATTATATTTTTCATTTTTAATATTTCATATAAATCAGAGCAGATTAATGGTATGGATGATGATTCTTTTATGAAGCTACACCTATTCAAGCTATTGTGATAAATTAAAAGTTTTTAAACATTCAGATATAAATGCAATAACGCCAGTAAACAAAACTGCTCATGTTTTCAAAGTATGAGGCCTAAAACATCTTTTAAAATGGAATTTTGAAATTCCAACATCATCAGCAAGGTCTCTAATTGTAAATCGATGGTTTGCAAGCACCAAATCTTTAATGTTTTGGATGTGAGCTTTGTCGGTTGAAGTTGGTTGTCGACAAGAGGGCTCTTTTTGTCTTCAATACGTTCTTTGCATTCTTTTGAACTGTTTTCACCACTTCTAAACATTTCTTTCCGATATAGGAATACTCACCGAATGCCTTCTGCAATATTCTATACATTTCCGCAAACAAAATTGAATGCAAGTTCTTGATCCATTAATTCAAACATTTGCCGGAATCAATTTTAGCATCTCACAAAACCAAACATAACTCAAACACTAATGAATATGTTGACGTAAAATTTCCCACAGATGTCAAGGACAGTGCCAACAACCTAAAAATAAAAAAATGAAATACCAAATGCACGGTAAATTTAAATTAAAAATTTGTTTTACTTTATGGGCACAGTAGTAGATCCTTATAAATGTTTGAAATCTAATTATGGTCTCTAAAAAAAAAAAAAAAATATTATTGAAAAAAATGTGTTTTTTAAAAAAATATTTAATAATATATCGTTTTTCTCATTGGAAAATTATGGTTCTTTTAAAACTGTCAAACCGAAAATAATTTGAATTTTTGGGTAGAGATGGTAAGCTTACAAATAGATGCATTATACAATACATTTAACAACTGAATCTTTAATAGAATTAATAAGTTAAATTTTTGTAACTTGTAAAATATATTTGATAGGGAAATATTAAAATTATATATTAAAGACTTATTTGGTCGATATTGACAGATCTAAAATGATTATTAAATTTGTTTATTTGCTTTAGAACTTCATAATTTAATATATATTTATCAACATTTTTAATTCATTAAGCAAGTAATTGCCCAAAGTGTGTTTCAGAATTAGAATAGGAATTAATTATTTGGTATTTAGAAATTTTAATTTTAGTTTTATATTATATTATGATTATGTATAAAAGAAATATTATATCATTATTTTTATCTAATATTTCGTTAGAAATTTTTTACGCTTTAAAGCTACTATATTTTGATATCCCAAACGTTTGTCTACCGAAACTATTTTTTAAAATCATATATGTAGATCTGGAAAAGAATTTTTGTAGTAATAATATATCTGTAATTATGCTAAACTGCCGTATATTATTAATAATATTTATTACATGAATGTAAGACCACAAAAAAAGATGCGGAAAGACATATTATCAGTTATTTTAGAATTTTTCAATATTTTCAACTTAGGTATAGCCTGAATTACCCCAGCGTGTGAGATGACTGCATGTGTTTGCTTTTATGAAATTATTCACTTTATTTCTATGAGTTAAAATCATCTTGAAGAAATATTCTTCTTAAATGCTGTTGGTTCTTTTTCCATCACAAAATTCCTATTATACAATACAAAAAATAAAATAAAATTTATTTATTGCATCTCTGAGTGATTTAGAATAACATTAACGGTGGTGTGATAATTTGTTGAGAAACATTTTTTGCGCTTTTTAGCGCATATTTCTTTCAACGTAGTTAATTTTTGCAGCTATACATTTTCGCTGTGTTCTTCTGAGTATTGAATATGTTAAAATTATGCTACTCGGCATTAACATTTTTAATTCAAAAGAATAATTATAAAATTCATTTTTGAATTTTCAAATAAATCTTGAAAAATAAAATAAATAGACATAAATAAAATATTATAATAAAACAACATGATTAATTCCTATAACATATACATTCCCATAACATTACATTTTCCACTAAGTATTTCTGACAGTAAAAATAATTTCAAAAAATTTAATTAAAATTCTTTATTAATAAATGTTTGATTAGAATTCGTTATTTATATTCTGGACACTTCCTAGAGTTCCAACGAGAATTCCATACGAAATAAGAGATCCTATAGCACTGATGAGTAAAGATTTGTCGATTCGATAAATTTCCAACAATGTCAAAGTAGTTTTGTGCATGAAATTGCGGCGCACATGAACCTTTATCATGCTGTACTGCTTTGGAAACCAAGCTGGCAAAGACAGAACAAATCCCCTCGCCATCTCCGCAGCTTGGTTGGCAGCTGCAGCTGGTATTAAAGTGATCAGCAGCAACACGAAGTACTGTAGAAATCCCATAGCAAAAAATATGCCTGTCACGTTGTCAGCATTTGGTGGGAAAGCGAAACTGTAGCCGTACCAAAAGAGGCTTGTCAAGATATTAACTACAGAAATAAAAATTGGAAGATTGAGAAAATTATCCATCATTATCATTGTTTTATTCATTTCTTTGTAGATTTCTAAAATACTTTGATAATCCTGATGTGCAATTAATGATTTCGATTTCCACACAAAGTGTAAGAAAAATTGCTTCATGCAGCAACATACAAAACAATAATATCCAGGCAATGTTGCGAAGAAAAAATGCCCTACTAAAGTGATGGAAGTAAACGAACAGTACATAATGGTCACTGAATGCTCTTTTAAGTGCGCAGGAATTAATTCGGAACTACGCAGTTTGTGCTGTTCGTGAGATATCATCCCAGAATTGAAAAGAGTCGCTTCAAGGAATACAGTCATGAATGTCACGAATAAACAATACACCCAAATGTAAATCTTTAACATTTTCTTTGTCTTGAGGGTGTAAACACGCAGCATGTTCGAGATTCTGTGAAGTTCTTCCGTCAGCAGTCGAAATTTAGTACGTGATCGATACACGCTGACGTAGATCCACAGTTGGAGGAACACAACAATCATTGCAGCCCATTCATCCTTGTAATTGGAAATGAAACACAGCCACAGAATTTGCATCACTGCGAGGTAACATAAGAGAATGGAAACAGATATTTGCCGAAATTACACATCACCTTGAGTAAAGTGTTTCTTGAAAAATTCTGAACATGGCAAAGTTTCCATTCCTTCCAAGTGAAAAAGTAAAAAATTGGCAGAAATGCTTCTTTGATCCAATTTTGTACTGGGTTCATTTTAGCCTTTTTACAAATATATTCTGTTCTTCCTTAGGAGACTTGTGTGATCAATTTAAAGAGAAATTTTACATAAACTACCCTTATTTGTTAAATTACGAGATTCGATTCATTCAAGACAATACTTATAATTTTTGAAAAACAAAAAATCATGTTTGCAAATCTTCAACAAACAACGGTGTCAACTTCGCATCCTATCTGAGTACAATAATGATCCTCTTGATTGCTCCTTCCTTCTGTTAAAAACACGAGAGTCTACGATGTCTCTTTCCATATTGTTTTCGTGTCTGTAAAGATCTATTCCGAAACCAGTGATTCCTGCAGATGTTATTTTTATTGATTTTAAATGTTGGCCATTAGCAGATAAGTGTTTTTTTAAATATAGTAATAACTGTATTTATGCTGACAAAAAATACATTAATCTGTTCATCCAAAATATTTTATACAAATCTTTTCTAATGTCCTTTTGTAATGATAATTAATTCATTTATCTACTTTATTGCTTTGCTTGGTAGTTGAATTTAAACCCGTTAGAATGATAGTTTTCAATTTATTTTGTTTAATTTGGCTAATAAATTATTTTTTAACCTACAATGAAGAATGAAAGCTTTCATTTTAAAATTAATTTTTTTCATGCTAATTTCGTATCACGAATAGTAGAACAATTATATTATTCTTTCAGTTTCCATTTATTTGGTGCAATATGGTTGAGTAATTTTATAAATTAGTTTTTAATTTACAATATAGGATGAAAGTATCTATTTATAAATTTAAATAGTTGTTCTTTGCAATAATTTCATGTCACGATCAGTAGGTTAATTATCTTCCTTTCAGTAAAATGCCCCTTTTAGAAATTTTATTAACTTATTACATTACCCATTGTTACTGCTTCATGTAAATTTGGTTAGATGACTGGTATGGTTGATGATTCGTTTTCTGGAGCTACCATTATTCAAACTAATATAATAACTTAAATGTCTTTTAAACATGTAGATATAAATGTTGAAAATAAAAAACCAAATTTTTAATGCATCCAAATTAAGAGTTTTAATCCTTTTTTTAAAAGAAATTAATTGCACTGTTTTGTATTTAATTTCGGATAATAGGACGAACAGAAATGCGTTACTAAAATGAGTAATGATAATTTTAAATATTGTAATAAAATCCATTTTATTCAGAAAAAGGAAGATATTTTAATTGCTTCATAAAGGGCATTCAATAAAATTTATTAGCAATTATTGGATAAAGAAAACTAAAATGGCGGGAAATAGTTAATGTTAATTATCTTCATAAATGTTCGACATCCAATGATTGCTTATGAAATCAAAAGAAAATATTAATGAAAAAATGTGTTGTTTTTGAAAATTTTTAATAATGTATAGGTTTTCTCATGGGAAAATTAAAGTTCTTTTAAAAATGTCAAAACAAAAATAATACGAACTCCTCGGTTAAAGATGGTAAGTTTACAAAATAGATGCATTTTACATTTTTAATAGAATTAATAAGTTACATTTTTGCAGCTTTTAAAATATATTTGATAGATAATTATCTAACAAAATATTTGATAAATAATAATTGAATATATTAAGATTATATTTTCAGGCATTAATGCATATAAATAAAATAATAAATATAAAAATTATTTATGAAATATTTTAAAAATAAATATGGAAAGTAATGGAAAGTAGGCTTACAATTTTATTTTAATATTTAATTTATATCTTAATAAAATTATAATATTAATTCACATAACATATATTATATAACATTTTAAACTAAGCATTTCTAACAACAAAATTAATTCCATACGAAATAAGACATCCAATAGCACTGATGATTATAGATTTGTCGACGCGATAAATTTTCCCCAATGTCAAAGCAGTTTTGCGCATGAATTTCTGGCGCACATGATATATTTATGATGCTCTACGCATTGGAAACCAACCTGACAAAGACAGAACAACATCCCTCACCGTCGCTGCAGCTTGGTTGGCAGCTGCAGCTGGTGTTAGAGGGATTAGCAGCAGCACGAAAAACTCTACAAATGCCATAGAAACAAATATGCTTGTCGTGTTGTTAACATTTGGTGAAAATGCGAAACTGTAACTGTACCAGAAGAGGTTTGCCAAGGTATTAACTACAGAAATCAAAATTGGAAAATTAAGAAAATTATCCATCATTATCATTGTTTCATTCATCTGTTTGTAGATTTCTAAAATTCTTTGATAATCTTGACGTGCAATCAAAACTTCCGTTTACCACAAAAAGTGAAAGAACAATTTCTTCATGCAGCAACATACAAAACAGGATTATCCAGGCAATATTCCGAGAAAAATTCCCTACTAAGGTGGTGAAAATAAAGGAACCGTTCAAAATGGCCAATATGTGCTCTTTTAAGTGTGCAGCATTTATTTCGAATTCCTCAGTTTGTACTGCTTTTGATCTATCTTCCCAGAACTGAAAATCGTCACTGCGAAGAATAGTCACGGAGGTCACGAATAAGTAACACAAACAAATGTAGATCATCAACATTTTCTTTTTCTACATTGTGTAAACATGCAGCATGTTCGAATTTCTGTAAAGATCTTCCGTCAGCAAACGAATTCTTGTACGGGATCGAAACACGCAGATTTCGATCCACAGTTGGAGAAAGAGAAAAATCAGTACTGTTTACTCATCCTTATGTTTGGAAATGAAAGTGAGCCACAGAATTTGGATCATCACATTGCAACACAAGAGACACGGAAATGTAGAAATTCCAAATCACCTTCAAAAATAGCTTCCGGCAAAAATTAGGATGTGACAAAGTTTCCATTCCTTCCAAGTGAAAAAGTATAAAGACTTACTTTAAGAAAAGCATTAACTTACAAAAATAGCGCTACATGTCATATTGACATTAAAAATAATTCTATTCATTTTGCAAATAATTTATATTATTTAAATACAATCAATGCCGCCCATTCATCCTTGTAATTGGAAAACAAACATAGCCTCAGAATTTCGAACACAGTGAGCCGAGATAACAGACATGGAAACAGATATTTGCGGAAATTGCGCATCACCTTGAGGAAATTGCTTCTTGCGAAAAATTCAGGACATGGCGAAATTTCCATTCCTTGCAAGTGAAAAGAAGAAAATCAACAAAAATGCTTCTTTGTGAATGACTCATTTTAGCTTTCAACAAAATTATTCACTTCTTTGATCTTAGGAAACTTGTGTGATCAATTTAAAGGGACATTTTACGTTAGCGAAATATTTTTGCGAAATATTACGTGCCATTTAATTCTGGGATAATTGTCAATAGTAGAACATTTTTTCCTCGCTTACTATTACTGAAGTTATGACTGTTGCAGAAGTAAAATTTCGATTCATTCATGACAATAATCTGTTAATAATTTTCGAATACAAAAATAATGTTTGCAATGAAGATATTGAAAAATTTCAACGAATAATGATGTCAAATTCGCGCCCTATCTGAGTACAATAATACTCCTCTTGACTGCTCTTCTTTTTTAATAAAAGCATAACGGCTTATCATGTCCTTTTTTTCCATATTTGTTTCGTATTTGTAGCAATGTATACACAAACAATCAATTTCTTCAGATTTAATTTTACTGCATTTAAATATAGGCAGTTGGCAGACAAATATTTTTTTGAATACCTCAAAAAATGTATTTATGTTGACAGTAATTACATGGAACTGTTCATTTACAACTTTGGTTACAGCATCTAAAATATTTTCAGACAATTATTTTCTAATTTTATTGGACGATAATAATTACATTTGTTTACTTTTAGGCTTACTTAGGAATGCAGTGGAAACCAGTTAGAATAATAGTTATCGATTTATTTCGTGTAATTTGACTGAATAATTTTATAAATTACTCTTTATTCTGCAAGCAGTGAAGGGTAAAAAGTATTCATTTTAAAATTAAATACTTTTCCTGCTTACTAATTCGTATCGCACATAGTAGACTAATGATCTTCTTCTGTCAGTAAAATGTCCCCTTCTGAAATACTAATGTATTTCATTAGCTTATTAAACTTATTTTTAATATTTTTTTTATAAATCGGGTTAGATGGCTGATGATTCTTTTTGAGAAGCTACCTTTAATCGAGCTATTATGGTAAATTAAATGATTTTTAAACATGCAGATATAAATCCAATAATGAGAGTAAACAAAAAAAAAATAAATAAATAAACTGCTAATGCATCCAAAGTAAGTTTTAAACCTTTTTTAAAAGATCTTGGTTACATTATTTTGTGTTTAATATCGGATAATAAAATGAACAGAAATATGTTATTAAAATGAGTATTGATAACTTATATTACAAATTTCATTGCAGCCATAAAAATAGATATTTTTGTTGTTTCATAATGCGCACTTAACAAAAATTATTAAAAGTTATTGGATGAAGCAAATAAAAGGCTGAACACTTTAATGCTCCATATCAAATGATTCTACAAAAGTTAGATTGGCAAGCATTCAATTTTTGAAAAATATTTAAGAATCTCAAAACAATATTAGTTATAAAATTTGGAGGTCTAATATCAAAGAAAGTTCTTTATCTATCTACATTTCCCAAAAAATGTTTTATGTCTTTTTAATTTTGTTTCATGTAATTAACATAACTGCTTTTAAGAGTGAATTAAATGAAAAAGTTTTAATACAGAATTATTTATAATACAACTAGCCTTATTTAAAGTATAACGAAGAAATTATGATCAAAATGACCTAAACTAGTTAATGTTAAATATCGTCAAATTTATTTGAAATCAATTGATGGCATCTGCAAAACTTTAGAAAATATTAGTAAAAAACAAACGTGTTATTCTTAAAACTATTTAGCAATATATCTCTTTTCTCACCAAAAATTATGAAAATAATTGGATTTTTTTTGTAGAGATATAAGCTTACAAAAGAGATACATTTTGCTATCCATTTTACAACTGAATCTTTAATTAAATTATTATTTATGTTTTTGTAACTTTTAAAGTATATTTGATATGTAACTATCTAACAGATATATCAGAGGTTGATGTGTTCAATACTGGCAGACGTAGAGGGGGAGATTTGTTTATTTGCGTTAGATTTTGACAATTTAATTTTAATAACATACATTTTTGATTCATCATGTATATAATAGCACATATTTTTTTTAGAATTAGAATATTAATTAGCAATTTAGTATTAAGAAACTTTAATCTGCATATATATTATAATTATGTATAATAGAAATAATATCTCAATAATTAAGCCAAGTTTTTGATTAGAAATTTCCTATCACTGTAATATTTATGGATATGCCGAATTTTTGTTCACAGAAAATATTTTTTCAAGTCAAGTCGTAAATATAAATATAGAAAGTTACTTTTGTAGCAATACTGTTTCTGTAATTATGTTGAAATACTAAATCATAAAACTAATATTTACTTCCTGGACCACAAAAAAG
Organism: Caerostris extrusa; assembly: GCA_021605095.1. Classification (NCBI taxonomy): domain Eukaryota; kingdom Metazoa; phylum Arthropoda; class Arachnida; order Araneae; family Araneidae; genus Caerostris; species Caerostris extrusa. The sequence continues at coordinate 29,373 of BPLR01006581.1, forward strand.
ATACCAAAATACTTATTTGCAGCTATTAAGAATTTTTTAAAATTTCCATCATACATATAGCCTGAATTTCTTCAGCGTCGTCAATTTATTCATCTCATGTCAAAGCATTTTGGAATAAAAGCAATGGTGGTTTGATAACTTTTTTTACGAATATGATTGTGTTTGTATAACAAGTTTCACATTGAGATTTTGTTACTAAACACATAACAGTAGTGATTTTTAATGTTATGTGTGTTTCGAAACTTTTTGTGACATTAATATTTGTAAATAAAAATGAATAAATTTTAAAGAAATATTTTTGAATTTAGCATGTTGTTACATAAATTAAAGTTAAACATATTAAATTAACAAAAAATTATATTATTAACTTACATAAACAGCTCTACATGTTTCATTGACTTTAAAAATAATTCCAATCATTTTGAAAAAAATGTATATAAAGACAATTTTATATTAATAAATATTCTATTAGTTCTCTTCATATGAAGGCTGAACAATTCCTAGAGCGCCAATCATATTTCCATATCAAATTTAAGTGCATATTGCACTAATGAGGAAAGATTCGTAGATTCAATATATTTTATACAACGTCCAAGCAGTTTTGTGCATGAATTTCCGGTGCACATTCTTTTCAATATATTGAATATAATAAAATTAAATTTTACGGCATTATTATTTTTTATTTAAAAAATAAGTCAAAAAATTACATTTGAATGATTTTTTTAATAAAACCTGGACAAAATAATGGACTTATATAAATAAAATATTATGTTTAACATGTTAAATAAAACTATATTATTAATTCCCTTAAAATATAAGATGAATAATTTTCTCCTAAGTATATCTAATGTTAAAATAATTCCATGCATGTTATGTTAAAAAAATACTTTAAATTTTATACTAAGAAAGAATTGATTATTTCTCGTTATATGAATTCTGGACAATTCCTAAAGTGCCCACCAGAATTCCATAAGAAATTAGAGTGCCTACAGAACTGATGAGTAAAGATTTGTCGATTTGGTAAATTTTCCTCAATGTCAAAGGTGTTTTGTGCATTAATTTACGGCGCACATGCAGATTTATGATGCGGTACCGCTTTGGAAACCAAGCTGGCAAAGACAGAACAATTTCCCAAGCCATCGATCGCACCTGCTTGGTTGGTAGCTGCAGCTGGTGTTAAAGTGATCAGCAGCAACACGAAGTACTGTACAAATCCCAAAGAAACATATATTTGTGTCGCGTTTTTAACATTTAGTGGGAATGCGAAACTGTAACCGTACAAGAAGAGGTTTGCCAAAATATGAGATATAGAAATGAAAATGGGAAGATTAAGAAAATTATCCACCATTATTAATGTGTCATTCATTTCTTCGTAGATTTCTAAAATTCTTTGATAATTTTGACGCACAATTAAAACTTTCGATTTCAATTTAAAGTGTAACAGAAACTGCTTCATACAGTAACATACAAAGCAGTAACACCCAGGCAAAGTTGCAAAAGTCCCATTCTCTACAAAAGTCATGAAAGTATATGAACAATTAAAGATGAACACGGAACGCTCTTTTGAGTGTGCAGAAAATAATGCGGAATTCCGTAGTTTGTGCCGTCCGTGTGCTATTCATCAATATCAATACTTTGTTAACGAATTTTAGAAACAAAACTTATGTTTTCAATGCAGGTATTGAAAAATTTAAACAAACAGTGATATCGAATTCGCATCTGGTCTGACTACTACTGTTCTATTGCTCCACTTGACTGCTACTCTGTTTTATTAAAAAAAAAACATGATGGCTTATAATGTCCTTTTTCCATATTTGTTTTCGTGTTCGGAAAGATTAATACACAAACAGATGATTTCTAGAAATTTAATTTTTACTGTTTTTAAATGTAGGCAGTTAGCAGATAAGTGTTTTTAATATAGCAATAAAGTATTTATGCTGACAAAAAATACACGGAGCTGTTCAATTTAAACTTTGTTTTCTGCATCAAAATTGTTTTAAGAGAAAGTTTTATTAATTTCATTTTTTAATGACAATAAATTCAATTGTCTACTTTTTCAGCTTTGCTTGGCAATTGAATGGAAACCAGTTTGTATGATAGCTTTCAATATATTTCGTTTAATTTGGTTGAGCAATTTTATAAATTATTTTTAACTCACAACAAAGAAAGAAAGTGTTCATTTTAAAATTAAATTTTTTCTGGTCACCAATTTCGTAGCACGAGCAGTAGACTAACTATATTTTTCTTTCAGTAAAATGTCCCCGTTAGAAAAAAATAATATATTTTCATTTGCATGTTACACTTAATTTTAATATTTTATATAAATCGGTTTGGTTACTGATTCTTTTTTATGAAGCTTCCATTGTTCAAGCTGTGAAGGTAACAATGTCATCTAAGCATGTAGATATAAATGCAATAATGAAAGTTAAAAACCAAACTAGAAAAATCCAAATTAAATGTTTTAAACCTTTTAAAAGAACTTAACTTGCAATATTTTGCGTTTAATTTCGTATAATACAATCAACAGAAATATGTTACTAAAGTGTGTAGCGATACTTTAAAATGCTATTTTCAGTCAGAAAAATGAAGTGTTTTGTTGTTATGAAGTGCACTTAATAAAATCTATCAGAAATTATTCAATGAAACAGACAAAAGTAGGAAAGACATTTTATTTCTCTATAGCAAATGAATCTACAAGAAATAATGCGGCAATTATTTAATTTTTAAAAATGCATTTTAACTCTGAAAAAGCTTCGGTTGCAAAATTTACACTACTTATTTCAGAGAATTTTTTTTACGAAACAAAATGATTTATTTTTGTTTCAAGAATCAAACATAACTTTTTTAAGGCGTGAAGTAAATGGAAAAAAGTTTTAATAATGTGTTACATATTGAAATTATACTGAAACTGGTGGATCATAGATAATGTTTTTTTTTTTTCTAATGCAGCTGACACACAGACAGCTTGGTCTTTGGATGCCTTAATGAAAGTGCTGCAGAGACGTACTCACTTTGCATTACCGAGGGGGCGCGTGTAACTTGAAGATGAGCCACGGACGCGGAGTAACCATGCCCCCGCAACGCTCTACGATCCTATTAGGACCGGGACCTACTTTTAAAGTGGATTCCGAACCACTACAAAAAACCATGGCACCGCCGGGACACGAACCCGAAACCTGTAGACTGAGCCACCTTTAGTGTAGCCACTCGGCCATTCAGGCCCCATTATAGATAATGTAAAATATCCTCAAAAATGATTGAATTCCAATGAAGGAAATCAATAGAAAATATTAGTGAAAACATTTTGTTGCTTTTTAAAAATATTTAATAAAATACAGCTCTTCTAAAAGGAAAATTAGACTTCTTCAGAAATTGTCAAACCGAAAATAATTTTAACTTTTGGGTAGATGCGGTAAGTTTACAAAAGGCACGCGTTTTGCAATCTATTTTACAGCTGAATCTTTAATAGAACTAATAGGTTATACTGTAAATTGTAAAATATATGATAAGGAAATATCTAAGTGATCTATTAGAGATTGATTTGATCATTATTGGCAGATGTAGAGGGGGGGGTGGGGCATTTTTTATTTGCTTTAGAATTTGATAAGCTAATATTTATTAATATATATTGCTGATTCATTTAACATATAATTGCCCATATTTTTTAGAATCAGAATATAAATTAACTATTTGATATTGAGAATCATTAATCACAGCATATATTGTGATTATGTATAAAACCTAGATAATATTAAATATCCTCAAAAGGTTTTAGTTCGTATGAATCCTCTGCAAATCAATAGAATAAATCAGTGAAAACATTTGTTGTTTTTAACGATATGTTAATAATATACGGCTTTTCTAATTGGAAAATTAAAGTCATTTTAAAACAGTCAAAACGAAAATAATTTTAACTATCATGCAGAGATGGTAACCTTACAAAATAGATACGTTTTTCCATCCATTTTACAACTGAATCTTAATAGAATTAATAAGTTATATTTTTGTAACTTGGGAAATATACGATAGGGAAATATCTAAAGGTCTATTAGAGATTGATTTGATCAATTATGGCAGTTGTAAAGGGAGGGGCAGGGAAGATAAGATAATATTTATCAACATATATATTGTTGATTCATGGAACGTATAATTGGTCATATTTTATTTTATAATTAGAATATAAATTAATTATTTAGTATTTAGAATCTTTAATCTGATTATATATTATGATTATGTATAAAATATACATATATCAATAATTTAGTCTAGTGTTCAATCAACAGTTTTATCAATTAATGTTTAATGTTGTAGATATTCTTTTTTTTTACTCTAAAACTATTTTTCAAGTCATAAATGTAAATATTGAAAAGTACTTTTGTGGAAAGAATGAATTTTCAATACTGTTGAAATGCTGTATCACAATAATAATATTTACTGATTATAGGACCACAAAGGAAGTACATACTTGCAAAGATAAAGAATTTTCTAATATTTTCACGATACTTATAGCAAGAATTTCCTCAGAATATGTGTTAATTGGTTGAATTTGCTTTTGTGATATTGTTTTATTTTCTTGAATTAAATCCATTTGAACAATGATTGTTCTAGTTCACTTTTAGTTATGACAATGGTTTTTCCGTACATAGTATGTTTGCTTTTAATCGCATGGCTCTTATTGAGAATTTGTTATTAAATATTAGCGACGGGTTTTTTAATGAAATGTGTGTTTCGAAACTATTCTTGTGACTTTAAATATTTTTAATTAAAAAATGATTTATAAAAGCAATTTTGAGATGACAGTTTATGAAGTAGTTGCATAAATTATAATTAAATATATTAAGTTGAAACAAATTATTTAGCTATTAAGTTATTAGTTATTTATTTGTATAAAAAGCACTACATGTTTTAGTGCCATTAAAATAATTCCATTCATTTTGAAAAAAAATTTAGATGGAGTGAATTTTATGTTAAAACAATATTCGATTAGTTCTCGTCATCGGAACTCTGAACACTTCCTAGAGTGCCAAGAACAATTCCATATGAAATTAGAGTGGCTATAGCACTGATGAGCATCGATTTGTCGATTCGATACATTTTCCCCAATGTCAAAGCAGTTTTAGGCAGGAATTTCCTACATACAAGTGACTTTATGATGCTGTGCCTCTTTGGAAACCAACTTGGAAAAAAACAGAATAATTTCTCTCGCCGTCGCTGCAGTTTGATTGGTAGCTGCAGCTGGAGGTAGGGTCACCATCAGCAACACAAAGTACTGTACAAATCCCGTATAAATAAATATGCCAAACAGGTTGTTACCGTTTGGTATGAATGTAAAAATGTAACCGTACCAGAAGAGTATTGCCAATGTATTAATTACAGAAACCAAAATTTGAACACTAAGTAAATCATCCATCTTTATCATTGTTTCATTCATTTTTTTGTAGATTTCTAAAATTCTTTGATAATCATGACGTGCTATTAAAACTTTCGACTTCATTTCAAAACGTAAGAAAAATTTATTCATGCAGTTGCATACAAAGCAGTAATATCCAGGCAAAATTGCGCAATACCCATTGGCTACTAAGATTGTGAAACCATAAGTAAAGCATAAAAAGTCACCGAGTTTCTCTTTTAAGTGTCGAGAATTTATTTTGGGATCCAGCAGTCCTTCCAGCTCTTCGTAAGCTATGATCCGAGATCTGGAAAACATCACTTCTAAGAACACCATTCCGAAAATCACGAATAAAAAATACATCCAAATGAGAATCTTCATCATCTTCTTCTTCTGAGAGTGTAAGCATGCAGCATGTTCGATATTCGGTAAAGGTCTTCCGTCAGCAGCCGAATTTTAGTACGGGATCGAAACACGCTGATGCAGATCCACAGTTGCAGGCAATGCACCATCACTCCAACCAACTCATCCCTACTAATGGTAATGAAACACAGCCACAGAATTTGGGTCACTAGATTGACACATATGAAAATTGGAACCAGAAATTTGGGGAAATTCCACATCACCTTGAAGAAATTGCTTCTTGAAAGAAAGTCAGGACATGGTATAGTTTCCATTCCTTCCAAATGGAAAAGCAGGAAAATTGGGGAAAATGCATCTTCTATCCAATTTTTTGAATGGTTCATTTGATCTTTCTGCAAATTTATTCACTTTTTCGATTTTAGGCAGTTGTGTGATCAATTTAAAATGAAACTATACATTAGTTAGAACGAGAAAGAAATGGTATGTGCTATGATCGCTTATACGTCATTTAATCATATTTGTTTTCGTGCCATGAGGTAACAATGTATCTGCCATCTTGCAGAAAAATTACTTTTCCAATATATCAATAACTGTATTTATGCTGATAATAAATACCTGGAACTGTCCTTTTTAAATACAGCAAAATCACATAAAACATTTGCATGTAAATATTTTATAATTTATTTTTATCTTTGTTTACACATTTAGTTTTACTTAATAATCAAATCTAAAACTTTGAAAATTATTTACTTTTTATTTGATATTATTTGATTGAGTAATTTTATAAAATTATCATTTCTTTGCAAATTTTATCTATAGATTTTATTTATTGTTATTGAATGGTACCAGCTTTGTGTTGTTGTTTTTCATATATATATTAATCTAATTATCATCTGTTTTTGAAAGTCGATTAATCTTGAATAATTAATAATTTTTTTTTATTTATGCTATTTTAAAAGCCTTTTTTTTTCTTTCATTATTTCATATAACTATAATAATATTAGCATATCTTTACATATCTTTCATATCTTTATATATCTTATATACTTTATCATCATTATCTCTTTATATATCTTAGCATATCTTTACATATAAGTATAGTCTTTTGATCCAAAATTAATATATCATCATTTTTAATCATGTTAAATTTGTTAACATAATAAAAAATTAACAGATCAAGATTTTTTTTTTTGGCTTAGTAAGAAATCGAGAAAACATTTCTTATTTTTTAAATGAAATAAATATTATATATTTTTAGAAAAATGTATTTTTAAACTATTTTCTGTAAGAATTATTTCTTTTACCAGCATTTTTTAATAGCCACAAGAAAATATATTTATTACAAAATGAGTAAATTGACCTTAATATAAACTTTATTACTAATAACTTAGCTACTAAGAGATACATTTTTCCCTTAGGATTTGTAATTTTTTTCTATTATATGTAAAACCAGAAAGTCACGAAATATTTCTTGTTAAGCATTTTAAAACTATAATTTTTGTGGACAAGTAAGAAATCTTTAATTGTAAAGCATATATTGTAGAAAATTATTAGACTTGTTTATTAAAATGTAATAAATAATATAAAATATTAGAATAAAATAAGATTAAAATTGAAACATTTTCTTTGAAATGTTTATAAAATTAAAATGGAAAAAAATTTTAAATTTGTGAACTTGCATTTAATTATCAGTTTGGATCATTTTTAAATATTGAAATATTTGTATAACAGATATAAAATTTGCTTTTTACATTTTAAATCATTATTTACATTAATTTATATTTCATATTTTATCATAACAGAATAAATTAAACTTTTGTTCGTGGGGATCTTATTGTCAATCGTGTGATACAGTTGTGATTAATTTGAAATAAATAAAAAATAGTTTCAAACATTCATTATTTTTTTTTAATAATATTTTATTTTAGAATTTTTTTTTTTTTTTAAAATTTTTTTTTTTTTAATTTTTAATATTTTTTTTATTATTTGGAGTTTAGTTACTTATTATCATTTAATAAAATATTTTTTATTATTTTATTAAATAATACAAAGTAACTTACATGAAAAAACAAATGACTTTATTTTGGTGATTAGATCAATTTTTTTTTCATAAACTCTTCTTCCAAACTTATTCTTCCAAATTTATTTCATCGCCTTCAAAGTAATCCACTCCGGACACAATACACATATGCCAAATTTTTTTCTAATCCTCAATGAATGCTAAAAAGTCATCTTCAGGGATGACCTTCAAAGTGCGCGGCGATTCACGTTGAATCTCTTCAATCGACTTAAAATGCTGTCCCCGGAGCAGTCTTTTGAGTTTAGGAAATATTCAGAGGTCACAAGGTGTGTGAATACGGTTGTTGTGGAACGATATAGGCTTCAATTTTGGCAAAAATTCTCGCAGAATCAATGCAGTGTGAAGTGGTACATTCTGTGTTTTCGGTACCAATCGAGATTTGACGAGTCTGAGGCCCAAAATGGAATTGACCGAACCTTTTGAAATTCCAACATCATCATCATTGCAAAAAAAAAAAAGTATATAAAGGAATTTTATATTAATAAATATTCTGGTAGTTCTCGTCATTGGAACTCTGAAAACCTCCTAGAGTGTCAACTAGAATTTCGTAATGAATAACTAATGAGCAACAATTTGTCGATTCAATATATTTTCAATAATGACAAAACAGTTTGGTGCGTAAATTTCCGGCGCAAACAATTTTAAATGTATTACATAATGTATATATATATATATATATATTAAGACTACATTTTAAGGTATGAGTATTTTTAATTAAAAACATTAAATCAAAAAATTACTTTTGAATCATTTTGAAATTAATGGTAGGAAAAAATATTACGGACTTATATAAATAAAATATTACATTTAATATATTTTTAATAAAACTATAGTAATAATTATCATAGAGTATATTATGAAACATTTTCCACTAAGTATTTCTGACGGTTAAAATAATATCATACATTTTCATTATTTTTCAAAAACAGTATTTTAAATTTTATATTAAAAAGAATTTATTAGTGCTCGCTATTTGAATTCTGGACGCTCCCTAAGGTGCCCACCAAAATTCCATAAGAAATTAGAGTGCCTATTGCACTGATGAGCAAAGAATTGTCGATTCAATAAATTTTCCACAATGTTAAAGCTGTTTTGTGCAGGAATTTCCGGCGCACATGCAGTTTTATGATGCGGTACCCCTTTGAAACCAAGCTAGCAAAGATAGAACAATTTCCCTCGCTAACGCTGCTGCTTGGTCGGCAGCTGCAGCTGGTGTTAAAGTGATCATCAGCAACAGGAACACTGTAAAAGTCCTACAGAAACAAATATTTCTGCCTCATAGGTAACATTTGTTGGGAAAGCGAAACTGTGACAGTACCAGAAGAGTCTTTCCAAGATAATAAATACAGAAATAAAAATTGGAAGACTTAAAAAAGGATTGGAAGAAGAAGAATTGGACTATTGGAAGACTAACAGAAACTGTTTCATGCAGTAACATACAAAGTAGTAATACCCAGGCAAAGCTGCAAAAACCCATTCCCTAAAAAGTCATGAAAGTATATGAACAATTTAAAATTCCACGGAATGCTATTTTAAGTGTATAGGAACTACTTCAAATTCCGCAATTTGTGATGTTCGTGTTTTATTAGCCCAGAACTGAAAAGCATCATTTCAAAGAATACCGTCATGAACGCCACAAATAAACAATAAATCCAAATGTAAATCTTCAACGTTTTCTTTTTCTGGATGGCGAAAATACGCAGCATATTCGATATTCTGAAAAGTTTGTCAGACAGCAGGCGTATTTTGGGACGGGAACGAAACACGCTGATGAGATCCACAGTTCGAAGGAACAGAACAATCAGTGCAGCCCATTCATCCTTGTAATTGGAAAGAATCATAGCCAAACAATTTGCATCACAGCGAGGTAACAAATAAGACATGGAAACAGATATTTGAGGATATTCCACAATAACTTGAAAAATAGTTTTTTGCAAAGACATGGTTCCATTCCTTCCAAATGAAAAAGAAGAAAAATCGGCAAAAATGCTTCTTTAATCCAATTCTGTGAATGACGCATTTTAGCAATCTTTATTCATTTTTCGACCTCACCAAACTTGTATGATCAATGTAAAGGGAAATGTTACATCATCTACTGCGTAAGTGTTAATTTACGGCACGAAATTTTATGTGCAAACTAATCGTGGAACAATTAATATAAAAAAAAAAATTAATGTCAATTCCTACTTTTTTTTTCATTATATTGCAGAAAGTCCTTTATAAAACATTTTCAATAATTTTTTAAGTTTATCTGGCGCCATTTATTGGTAGATATATGCGACTTTAATTTTAGTTTTTTTAGATTAATTAATTAAATTTAATTACTGAATTAATATTTGAAAAACTGTATTAACATCCAGTGTCATCCACTACAAGTTCAAAAAAATGGATTTGTACTTGAGTGGATGAATAAAAAGTATTTTTATAACAACTGAAAATTTGAACAAGATATATATAGCGAGAGTGTGAGCTAATAGAAGGAATTGAATAACTTTCAATAGAAGAATCTATTTCCTCGCATAGATTTACTGACGCTATAGCAGTTTCACAAGTTTAATTTCGATTCATTCTTGACAATTCTATTTTAACCAAGTTCAGAAGCAAAAACTATGTCTGCAATGCAGGTATTGAAAAATTTAATTCATGAATTAAAATGATTTTTCCATACCTGTTTTCGTGTTTGTAAAGATCTATTCACAAACCACGGTTTTATTTTTATTAATTTTACATGTAGGCAGTTAGCAGTGTTTTTTAATATAGCAATAACTGTATTTGCGCTGACAAAAATTACATGGAGCTGTTCGTTTTCGGCATCAAAAATATTTTAATACTATTATTTTATAATTTCATTTTGTAATGATAATGAATTCTTAGAATAATAGTTTTCCATTTATTTGATTTAATTTAGACGAGTAATTTTATAAATTATTTTTTAACATTGCAATGAAGAACGAAGGTGTTCATTTTAAAATTAAATTTTTTCTGACCAGTAATTTAGTATCACGAACGTTAGACTAATTATCTTTTTCTTTGATTAAAATGTCCCCGTTAGAAATACTAATGCATTTCATATCAGTTGGGTTAGATGGCTGGTAAGGTTGATGTTTTTCTTGTGAAGCTACCATTGATTAAGCTATTATGGCATCAATGTTTCTAAACATTTAGATATACTAAATGCAATCATGAAAGTTAAAAACCAAACTGTTAATGCATCCAAATTAAAAGTTTCAAAACTTTTAAAAGAACTTAGTTACACAGTTTTGTGTGTAATTTGGAATATTATAATTAACAAAAATATATTTACCAAAATACGTAATGATAATTTTAAATGCTATATTAAAATTCCTTTCAGATAGTGCCATTAATAAAATCTATTAGAAATTATTGAATGAAACAGACAAAAGTAGGCATGACATTTTATTTCTCTATAGCAAATGAGTCTACAAAAAATAACTTGGCAATTCTTTAATTTTTAAAAAATACATTTCAAATCTGAAAAGAGCATAAGTTGCAAAATATGTCCGAGAACTACTTATATCAGAGAAATTTTTTAACCAAAACAAAATGCTTTATTTTTGTTTCAAGAAAAGAATATAACTTTTTAAAGCGTGAAGTAAGTGTAAAAAGTTTTTAATAATGTGTTAGATTTTGAATTTATACTAAAATTGGCGGAACTTGTAAAAATATATCATGCAGATAATGTCAAATATTAGTGAAAACATTTTGTTGTTTTAAAAAATTTCCTTGAATTAAAGCATATTGAGGAATAAATGTTTCTCGTTCACTTTGAGTTACCGAAATTGTGCTTAGATTATCCATTACAGTAAAAAATAAATAAATATATAATATAAAAAATAATATATATATATATATATATATATATATATATAGACTTATTCATCTGATGTCGTAATGGTGCAGTAATAGTAATGGTGGTTTGATAATTTTTTACGTAATATGTTTTCTTTTGTGTCGCATGTTTCTAATTGAGAATTTGTTATTAATTAATATTGATGGGGATTTTAATGTTATTGGTGTTTTGAAGCTAATTTTGTGAAAAAAATTTTTAATTAAAAAATATAGTTTAAAAAAAAGCAATTTTTGCAATGATAGTTTATGAAGTAGTTATATAAATTATAAATAAATATATTAAAATGAAACAAATTATTTGGTTATTTAATGATTAATTATTAATTTGCATAAACAAAACTACATGTTTTACGGACATTAAAATAATTCCACTCATTTTGCAAAAATTTATATACAGTGAATTTTATATTAAACAATATTCGATTACTTCTTGTCATCGGAACTTTGAACACTTCCTAGTGTGCCAAGTAGTATTCCATATGAAATTAAAGTGCCTATAGCACTAATGAGCATAGATTTGTCAATTCGATATATATTCCACAATGTTAAAGCAGTTTTAGGCTTGAAACTCCTACATACAATTAACTTTATGATGCTGTACTGCTTTGGAAACCAACCTGGCAACGACAGAACAAGTTCCCTCGCCGTCGCCGCAGCTTGATTGGCAGCTGCAGCTGGAGGCAGGATCATCAGCAGCAACACGAAATACTGCATAAATCCAACAGAAAAAAATATTCCTAACACGCTGTTACCATTTATTACAAATACAAAACTGAAACCGTACCAGAAGAGCGTTACCAAGGTATTAATTAGAGTAACAAAAATTGGAAGACTAAGGAAATCTTCCATCTTTATCATTGTTTCATTCATTTCTTTGTAGATTTCTAAAATTCTTTGAAAATCATGATGTGCTATTAAAACTTTCGACTTCCTTTCAAAGCGTAAGAAAAATTGCTTCATACAGCAACATACAAAGCAGTAATATCCAGGCAATATTGTGAAAAACCCATTCGCTAATAAGATGGTGAAAGCATAATTAACGTTTAAAATGTCCGCATATATTTCTTTTAAGTGTGCTGGAATTATTTTGGAATTCCGCATTAGGTCAATTGTGTAATTTACCATCCCAGATCTGAAAATTGTCACTTCCAAGAATGCAGCTCCCGAAATCACGAATAAACCATACAGCCAAATGCAGATCTTCATCATCTTCTTCTGGAGAGTGCGAGCATGCAGCATGTTCGATATTCTGTAAAGGTCTTCCGTCAGCAGTCGAATTTTAGTACGGGATCGAAACATACTGATGTAAATCCACAGTTGCAGGCCCAGAACGATCACTCTAGCCCAGTCTTCCTTTCCAATGGAAATGAAACATAGCCACAGAATTTGGATCACCAGATTGAAACATAAGAAACTTGGAACCAGAAATTTTGGGAAATTCCACATCACCTTGAAGAAATTGCTTCTTGAAAAATTGCCAGGACATGGTATCGTTTCAATTCCTTCCAAGTGAAAAAAAAAAAGAAAATTGGCCAAAATGCTTCTTTTATCCAATTTTTGAATAGTTCATTGTATCTTTCTCCATATGTATTCGCTTCTTTGACCTTAGAAAACTGGTGTAATAAATTTAAAAGGACATTTTACGTTACTTAACTCCTTAACTGTTCGTTTCCGAGAAAGAAATGTTATGTGTTTTTTAATGTTTATTCATATTTGTTTTCGTGTTTGAAAAGATCTATAAAATATGCAAATGATTTAAACAGATTTTTTTTATCGTATTTTAATATAAGCAATGATGGTTGTACTTTATAAATGTAACTAATGAGGTAAGCAATTTATCTGCAATAAATTGTTTTCCAATATTTAAAAAAAAATGTATTTATGCTAACAATAAATACCTGGAATGGTCTTTTTAAATACTGCACAAGCAACATTTGCATAAAATTATTTTATAATTTATTTTTATCTTTCTCTACACTTTTAGTTTTACTTAATAATCAAATCTAAAACATTTAAAATTATTTGCATTTTTTGTTGGACTTATTTAGACATTGAATAAAGAAGGAAAATATGCAATTTTAAGATTTAATAGCTTTTGTTCACCCGATTATTTTCTAATATAAACAGTAGAATAACCATTTTTTCTTTCGATAAAATTTCCCTAATTATATAATGATATCCCTATTAATTCTAATGTATGTTAATAGCCTATTATGGTATTTGTTTTTATTAAAAATTCCCACAATTAAACTTTTTGGAAATGAACGATTCTGTAATATATTGTTTTTCTGTGATGTGCATTTGTTCTTATACAAATCAATATCTAATTATCTTCGACATTGCAGCATTAAAGCATATTTCATGAAAATTTCCAAAATATATGTAAAGATATATATAGGTATTATTCGGGCCTGCATGACCGAGTGGCTAGCGCTCTCACGCTCAGTACCACAGGTTTCGGGTTCGAGTTCCGGCGGTGCCATGGATGTTTGTAGTGGTTCGAATCCACTTTAAACCGTAGTTCCCGGTCTAATATGATCGTAGAGCGTTGCTGGGGCATTGTTACTCCGCGTGCGTGGCTTATCTTCAAGTTACACGCGCCCACTGGGAAATGCAAAGTGAGTAACGTCTGTGCAGCGCTTGCCTTAAGGCATCCAAGACGTCCATGTCTGTTTGCCAACTGCATTGGAAAAAAAAAAAAAAAATATATAGGTATTATTTCTTTGTAAATTTTGTCAATAAATTTTATTTCATATTGTTAAGCGTATGCATTTAGTAATAGTTATTGATAACTTCATCAACTTATGTAATATGGAAATATGATCATCTCTATATTGTTGTTTTTCATATATATAATAATATAATTATTTTTTTTTTTTGAAGGTCGAATAACGTTGAATAATTGATGCATTTTCTATTTGTGCCATTTTAGAAGCATTTTTTCTGTCATTATTTTATATAGCATAAATTAGCATATCATTAAACAAAATTAACAAATCTACTGCTGAGAGATATATTTTTTTCGATTAGGATTTGTAACATATTAATTTAATATATAACCACAAATCACGAAAATTTACTTGATATGCATTTTTAAACTAATTAAAACTATAATTTTGAAGGACAAATCAGAAATCATAAATTTTAACGCTTATATTGTAGAAACTTAAATTTAATTCAATATTGCTTATTAAAATTTAATATATTATATAAAAGATTTGAGTAAAATAAGATTAAAAATTAAACATTTTTTTAATCTTATGTTTATAAAGGTAAAATGTTTATAAAGGTAAAATGGAAAAACAATTTAATTTGCGCCTTTGCATTTAAATAACAGTTTGAGTCTTTTTAAATATTGAAATATTTATCATTTATACAATTTACTTTTTACATTTTAAATTAAAAATTACATTAATTTATTATTTATATTTTATCATAACAGAAAAATTTAGACTTTGATGGGAGTGATTCCTATTGTCCATCGTTTGATACAACTGTGCTTAATTTGAAATAAAACGTATTTCGCACTTATTCCATATTTTATTCATAACATTTTATTTCAAAATAATTTTTTAATCTTTATTATTTAGGGATGATATTTTTTTGTGTTTTATTAAATAATACAAAGTAATTTATGTAAAAAAAATGACTTCATTTTGGTGTTACGCGTTATAATTGAATTGCACCCAAAAAAGATAATATGTTCTACATTTGATGTTTTTTAGAGGTATTTCTCATGTTAATATCAGTACAAATTTTTTACAGATTATATTAAAATTTCATTTATTTTAATAAAGGAGGAAGAAATTATATTCGGATTTCTACATTGTCAAATAACGGTAATCTGCGTTTATTATGTTTAAAAATATTTCCAAGGACTTCCTCTTGGTTTCTTTGGCTTTTTTTCTTCTAATGCAGTTGACAAATAGACCATGATCTTCGCCATAAGGGCTGCACCGATGTTACTCACTTTGCATTACACAGGAGGCGCGTGTAACTTGATGGTAAGCCACGGACGCGAAGTAACAATGCCCCCGCAGCGCTCTGCGATCCTATTAGGACCGGGACCTACAGCTTAAAATGGATTCCGAACCACTACAAACACCCATGGCAAAGCCGGGATTTGAACCCGATACCTGTGGTACCGAACGCCAGAGCGCTAGCCATTCGGCCATCAGGCCCCATGCTTCTGTCATTATATTAATATTTCATTTATTTTAGTAAAGGAGGAAGGAATTATATTCATATTTTTACAGTCTCAAATAATGGTATTTTGTGTTCATTATGTTAAGAATATTTACAAGAACTTCCTCTTGGTTTCTTTCCGCTCTTCCGTCATTATATTAAAATTTCATTTATTTTTGTAAAGGAGGAAGGAATTATATTCGGATTTCTACAGTCTCAAATAATGGTATTTTGTGGTGCTATTCGAATAGAACGCGCTACTGTGTCCAAAACGTAAGACCATTTTCAATTTAAAATTCCCGGGGTTTATGGAATTTCAATTTGTTTTCCTTTTTAGGTTGCTGGCACTGTCCTTAACATCTGTGTGAAATGTGACGTTAAAATATTCATTAGTGTCTGAATTAAGCCTAGCTTTGTGAAACGTTAAAATTGACTCCGGCAATTTCTGAAATGTCTTAACTCATTGAGCAAAGAACTTGCATTACATTTTATTTGCGAAAACGTATAGAATGTTGCAGATGGACGCTCTGGACGACCATCTACCTCAATAGGCGAAGCTCACGTCCAAGAAAATTAAAGATTTGGAGTTTGCAAACCGACGATTTACAATTAGAGACCTTGCTGAGGATGTTGGAATTTCAAAAGGGTCGGCCAATTCCATTTTGGGCCTCAAACGGGTCAAATCTCGATTGGTACCGAAAACACTAAATGCGTTAGCTCACACTATATTGATTCTTTGTGACTTTACGAAAAATGAAATCCATATCGTTCCACAACCATCGTATTCACACTTCTTCAATGCTACTTCTGGCTATTCCCTAAACTCAAAAGACCACTCTTGGGACACTCTTAGGACACAATCTTCGTTTTGAGACGTTTGAAGAGATTGGCAGCATTGAGGATTGGAAAAAAAATATGGCATAAGTGCATCGTGTCCGGAGAGCACTACTTTGAAGGCGGTGAAATAAATTTGGAAAAATAAATAAAGAGTTTTTGAAAAAAAAAATTGTTGGTCTTAATTTTTCTGCGTAGAAGTATAACACCAAAATAAAATAATTTGGATTTTTCATGTAAAGTACTTTGTATTATTTAATAAAACATAAACAAATAACATCTCTAAATAATAAAAAATGTTAAAAAAATTTATTCTAAAATAAAATGTTATGAAAAACAAATAACGAATACGTTTCAAACAATTTTTTTTTGTTTGTTTTTTGTTTTTATTTCAAATTAATCACAGTTGTATCAAACGATGGACAATAAGAATCACACACACAAAAGTTAAATTTATTCTGTTGTGATAAAATATGAAATATAAATTAATGTAAATAATAATTTAAAATGAAAAAAGCAAATTTTAATTCTTTTATATAAATATTTCAATATTTAAAATGATTAACTGATATTTAAATACAAATGCACAAACTTATTTTCAATTTAACTTTATAACCATTACAAAGAAAATGTTAAATTTTTAATCTTATTTTACTCAAATATTTCATATTATTTATTACATTTTAATAAACCAGTCTTTAAAATATTAAATTAAATTAAATGTTCTATCATATAAGCTTTAAAAAACTATTTCTGGTTTGTCCACCAAAATTATAGTTTTAATTAGTTTCAAAAATGCTAAACAAAAAAAATTTACTGATTTTCAAGTTATATGTTTAATAAAAGAAAATTACAAATCCTAAGGGAAAAATGTATCTCTCAAAAGTTAAGTTTATAATTGTGGCTGCGCAAGTCAATTTATTTCATATTTAGATCAATTTATTCATGTATATTTTTTGTGGCTATTAAAAAATGTTGGTAAAAGAAATAATTCTTAAAAAAATAATTTACAAATACATTTTTCTAAAAAAAAAAGAATATATAATACTAATTTAATTTAAAAATAATTAAGAAATTTTTTCTCGATTTCTTACTAAACCATAAAAAAAAAACCTTGATCTATTAATTTTTTATCATGTTAGCAAATGTAAAATGATTAAAAATGATAAAAAAAATGATAGTTAATGATTGTTAATAAAATGATGTTTATTTAAAAATGATGATATGTAAATTTTGTTAAATGATAGGTTAATTTCATTAATGTTTTATGGAATAATGGCAGAAAATGGCATAAGTAAGAAATTATTCGACATAAGAAATTATTTATTCAACGTTCAACAATGGAATAATTATTGATATCCGACCTTCAAAAAAAAAAAAAAAAAAAAGATAATAATTAAATTATTGTATAAAGAAAATCAGCAGCACAAAGCCGATCACATTTCCATACTACATAAGTTGATGAAGTTATCAATAAATATTACTAAATGTATACGTTCAATAACATTGAATTAAATCTATAGATCAAATTTGCATAGAAATAATACATATCCTAAAAAATAATTTAAATCTCTTTAAAAAAATTCTGAAATTTGCATGTAATATGCTTCAGTGCTGGAATGTGTAAGATAATTAGATACTGAATTGTACAAGAAAAAATGAATATCAGAGAACACAAAGTGTATATCAGAAAAAAAAAAAAAAAAAACCGTACTATGAGAGAATCGTTCATTTCCAAAAAGTCTAAATGTAGGAATTTGTAATGAAAACAAATACCATAATAGGCTATTAACATACATTAGAATTCATAATAGGCAGATTTTATTGAAGAAAAAATGGCTATTTTACTGTTTTTAATAAGTAATATGTAGTTACACAAAAGCTATTAAATCTTAAAATTGCATATTTTCCTCCATTATCCTAAGTTAAAAAATAATTTATAAAATGACTTAAACAAATAACATCAAATAGAATGAAAATAGTTTTAAAAGTTTCAGATTTGATTAATAAGTAAAACTAAATGCGTAAAGAAGGAAAAAAATAAATTATAAAATAATTATATGCAAATGTTTTTGGTGATTCAGCAATATTTAAAAAAAAGACAATTCCAGGTATTTATTGTCAGCATAAATACAGCTACTGATATATTGGAAAAACAATTTCTCTGCAAGATGGCAGATAAATTGTTCCCTCATGGCACGAAAACAAATATGATTAAATGACGTATAAGCGATCATGGCACATAACATCTCGTTCTCGTTAACCAACAGTTATGGAGTAACTAATGTATAGTTTCCTTTCAAATTGATCACACATCTTCCTAAAATTGCAAAGTTAATAAATTTGCAAAACGATAAAATGAACCATTCAAAAAATTGGATACGCGACGCACTTTTCCCGATTTTCCTTCTTTTCCATTTGGAAGGAATGGAAACTATACCATGCCCTGACTTTCTTTCAAGAAGCAATTTCCTCAAGGTGATGTGGAATTTCCCCAAATTTCTGGTTCCAAGTTTCTTATGTTTCAATCTGGTGATCCAAATTCTGTGGCTGTGTTTCATTTCCATTGGCCAGGATGAGTGGTCTGCACTGATGGTTCTGTGCCTGCAACTGTGGATCTACATCAGCGTGTTTCGATCCCGTACTAAAATTCGGCTGCTGACGGAAGACCTTTACCGAATATCGAACATGCTGCATGCTTACACTCGCCAGAAGAAGAAGATGATGAAGATTTCATTTGGATGTATTGTTTATTCGTGATTTTGGGAATGGCATTCTTACAAGTGACGTTTTCAGATCTGGGATGATAGTTTACGAACAGCAAGAACTGCTGGATTCCGAAATAATTCCTGCACACTTAAAAGAGCAACTTGCTGACTTGTTATACGTTACTTATGCTTTCACAATCTTATTAGCGAATGGGTTTTCCGCAATATTGCCTGGATATTACTGCTTTGCATGCAACTGCATGAAGCAATTTTTCTTACGTTTTGAACGGAAGTCGAAAGTTTTAATAGCACATCATGATTATCAAAGAATTTTAGAAATTTACAAAGAAATGAATGAAACAATGATAATGATGGATGATTTACTTAGTCTTCCAATTTTGGTTTCTGTAATTAATATATTGGCAACACTCTTCTGGTTCGGTTACAGTTTTGCATTCCTACCAAATGATAACAAAATGTTAGGAATATTTACTGTTACGGGATTTGTACAATATTTTGTGTTGCTGATGATGACCCTACCTCCAGCCGCAGCTGCCAATCAAGCTGCGGCGACGGCGAGGGAAATTGTTCTGTCTTTGCCAGGTTGGTTTCCAAAGAGGTACAGCATCATAAAATTACTTGTATGTAGGAGATTCCTGCCTAAAACTGCTTTGACATTGGGGAAAATTTATCGAATCGACAAATCGATGCTCATCAGTGCTATAGCCACTCTAATTTCATATGGAATTGTGGTTGGCACTCTAGGAAGTGTTCAAAGTTCTGATGACGAGAACTAATCGAATGTGTTTTAATATAAAATTCACTATATATATAAATTTTTTGCGAAATGAATGGAATTATTTTAATGCCAATAAAACATGTAGTGCTGTTTATACAAATTAATAACTAATAATTTAATAGCTAAATAATTTGTTTCGACTTAATATATTTTATTATAATTTATGTAACTACTTCATAAACTGTCATTTCAAAATTTTTTTTAATTTATTTTTTTAATTAAAAATATTTATGTCAAAAAAATAGTTTTCGAAACACACATTACATTAAAAAACCCATCGGTAATAATTAATCACAAATTTGCAATAATAACCATGCGATAAAAAGCAAACATACTATATATAAAAAAAAAAAATTATCAGACCACGATTACTATTACTGCAACCATTATGAAACGAGATGAATAAATTTGTATTATTTTTTTACTCTAATGAATACTTTAAACTCAATTTCCGTAACTAAAAGTGAACATGTAACATCCATTGTTCAAGACACTTTAATTGAAGGAAATAAAATAAATACTATCATTAAAGCAAATTCAACCTAGTAATACTCACACTGAGTAAATTTTGGCAATATGTATTTGGAAATATTAGAAAATTCTTAATAATTGCAAATATGTCTTTCCATATACTTCTTTGTGGTCCTATAAGCAGGAATTAAATATTATGATCATGATACATCATTTCAACATAATTGCAAATACATTCTTTCTACAAAAATACTTTTCAATATTTATATTAATGACTTGAAAATATAGTTTTGGAGAAAAAAACATTTATGATATCTACCGTAAAAGACATACCGTAAAATACCGTAAAAGGCATCAAATGTTTTCACTAATATATTATATTGATTTGCAGAGACCTTCATTCGATTTCAAACATTAGTGAGGATATTTCAAATTATCTATGATCCGCCAATTTTAACAGAAAATCAATATCTAACTCATCATTAAATCGCTTTTCATTTACTTCACTCTATGAAAGTTATGTTTAGTTTCTTGAAACAGAGTTAAAGAATTTTGTTTTGAAAAAGAACTCTCTCTGATATAAGTGATGTAAATTTTACAACTGATACTTTGTCAAATTACAAATGTATTTTTTTAAATTAAATAATTGCCAAATTAACTTTTGTAGAATTATTTGGTGTGGAGAAATAATGTGACCAACAGTCTTTTTTGATTATTTCATTCAATAATTTCTAATAATTTTTATTAAGGGCACTATCTGAAAGACATTTTTAATATAACAATTTAAATTATCATTACGCATTTTAGTAACGTATTTCAGTGCATTCTATTATCCGGAATTAAACACGAAACAGTGCAAGTTAAGTTCTTTTAAAAGTTTTAAAACTCTTAATTTGGATGAATGTGCAGTTTGGTGTTGAATTTTCATTATTGCATTGATATCTACATGTTTGGAAGACATTGTTACCACAAAAGCATGAACAATGGAAGCTTCACAAAAAGAATCATCAACCATACCAGTCATCTAATTCGATTTATATCAAATAATAAAAATAAGCGTAATAAGCCAATGAAATTCATTATTATTTCTAACGAGGACATTTTACTGAAAGAAAAAAGATAATTAGTCTACTTTTCGTGATACTAAATTATTGTACAGAAAAAATTAATTTTAAAATGAACACTTTCATTCTTCATTGTAGCCAAATTGAACCAAATAAATTGAAATCTATCATTCTAACTTGTTTTCATTCCATTGCCAAGTAAAGCTGAAAAAAGTAGAGAAATGAATTACCTGTCATTATAAAATGAAATTAGAAAATAATTGTATTAAAATACTTTATGCCGAAAACAAGCAATGAGCAGCTCCATATTTTTTTGTCAGTATAAATATAGTTACTGTTATATTAAAAACACTTATTTGCAAACTGCCTACATTTAAAAGCAGTCAAAGTAAAATTTGAAGAAATCATCATAATATTTTATTAATAGAAATCATGATATTTTATTTATATAAGTCCATTATTTTTTTCTAGCTTTTTTTTTCAAAATAATAAAAAGTACTTTTGCGATTTATTGTTTTTAATAAAAAATAATAATGCCTTAAAATTTAATTTTAATATATTCAATATATTAAGAAATATGTGCACCGGAAATTCACGTACAAAACTGCTTGGAATTTGTATAAAATATATTGAATCTACAAATCTTTGCTCATTAATGGGCTTAAATTTGATATGAAAATAGGTACTTAAATTCAGCGTTCATAGGAAGATAACTAATAGAATATTTATTAATATAAACGTATCTTTATATACATTTTTTGCAAAATGAATGGAATTATTTTTAAAATTAAGGAAACATGTAGTGCTGTTTATGTGAGTTATTAATATACTTTTCTGTTAGTTTAATACGTTTAATTATAATTTATGTAACTTCTTCCTAAACTCTTATTTCAAAAAAGGCTTTCTACATTTATTCATTTTGAATTAAAAATATTAATATCAAAAAAATAGTTTCGAAACACACATTACATCAAAAAACACAGCGGCACTGTTTAGTACTTAGAATGCTCATATACCTCTATCACGAAGAAATACGTTTTCTCTATTCCCCACAAGTAACGAACTCATTGGTTTTTTTTTGTTCATTTCAAAATTAATCTTGGAAAAGTGTTACCCTAATCTAAGCAGATTTAATCTACATTTGAACCTTTTTTTACATGGTTAACGGTTATTTTTTAGTTTAAACCTGTTTTTTTTGTACGGTTTTTTTGTACGAATTTTCTTGTGTGGTATAAAAAAAAAAAAACATCATATGCATATTATGAAAAAATTAATTAAAAAATATCATTTAAATAGAAAAAAACATGTAAATTACAACGAATCAATAGATGACTAAATATTATATCATCACATTACCACAAATTTTATTAGATTCGAGGTATAGGAAGTGACAAAAGTGTTTTTGACACAGTTCTTCACAAGAGAATCCGCACCTATGACTATGATGACGAGTTTTAGATGCACATTTAGGAATTTGTATAAGCAAATAAACATTAAGAAATGTTCCGATGTGTAAATTATTTTTGTTCCCTTGTTTGGAAAACCAATTTTTAGGTACATCGCGAACTTACATAGTGAACTTTTTTAAACGGTCTCTATTTACCTCATAAAATTTTTTAATGTTGCAAACAATATATTTTATAGCTTCTTATGAAATTACAGGATATTTTTATCCTGTTCCTATTCCAGCAGAAAACAGGTTTGAGTGTATGTTCATTTGTAATGTAGGGCTAATGTACACTCATGTCCGTAATTTAAGGATAATGAAGTTCAGGCAAAGAAAGAGACAGAAGCAAAACAAATTTGACTTATTTGTAAAGTCTATTTATTAAACAAAAGGAAAGAGCAAAATAGATGCTATATGATTGACATAATTAATAAAAATTGCGATTTTTACTCCTGGAGCAAATTTCAAAAAGAACTTTTTCCAAAAAAACAGTATAACATGGTTAGTATGATGGTTAATATGGAGTATGTCTCCCGGACGATGCAATACAGGCCTTACAACGCCTAGGCATGCTGAGTATCAAATTATCCATCTGATCTTGGGGAATATTACACCACTCATCAAGCAATGTCCTCCGAAGTTCCGGTTGACCGGTGGGAGGGGGTTGACGGGCTGCAATTCGTCGGCCAAGCATATCCCACACATGCTCTATTGGATTCATGTCCGGTGAGCATGCTGGCCAATTCTTACGTGTCCTCAATCATCCAATTGAAGGCAATCGTCTACAATGTTTGCACGGTGAGGACGGGCGTTATCATCCATAAACAGAAATTCAGCACCCATGGCGCCCCGAAACAAACGTACATGTTGTTCCAGAATGACATCCCGATAGATGTGGCCTGTCATCGTTACACTCTGAACATGCAGGTCAGTTCTGGAACCAAGAATAATTCCTCCCCAAACGAGCCATCCTGCACCACCGTAACGGTGACGTTCAATGGTGTTCTCTTGGTGGTAACGGGTACCTGGCGCTCTCCATATGAAAGTCCGGCGAGAATCAGACTGCAAACTGAACCTGGACTCGTCGGAAAACATCACACAAGACCACTGTTGCGGTGTCCACAATGCATGCTATCTACTCCAGGATAATCGCAGGCGGCAGTGAGTTGCGGTAAGTGGAACACATCTGACAGGCCTACGAACATATAGCCCAATGTGCCCTAAGCGTCTGTACACGGTCTGCCTTGAAACTATCGTACCGGTAGCTGAAGAGAGCTGACGAGACAGGTCTGATGCTGTGCTCCGTCTGTTTTTTTGGCAGTAACTGCTAAATATCGGTCCTCATTCGGCGTTGTAACTCGGGGCGACCTGTGCTGTAACATCTACTCACATTACTATCATCTTGGAATCGTTGCCAAAGCCTGGAGATGACACTCTGGGTGATTCAAGTTCATCGGATACTTCCAGCTGGATACGTTCACATTCCAGTCGTCGGATAATTCTACCACGTAAAAAATGATTCAAATGCTTCCTTTGTGCCATAACTATGCGGTTATCGCACTGAAAGGCTTTTAAAGCGCTTGTGAACAATTTTACTTCTTTGCCACCATGCTTTGACTGCAAACTGAACCTGGACTCGTCGGAAAACATCACACAAGACCACTGTTGCGGTGTCCACAATGCATGCTCTCTACTCCAGGTTAATCGCAGGCGACAGTGAGTTGCGGTAAGTGGAACACGTCTGACAGGCCTACGAGCATATAGACCAATGTGCCCTAAGCGTCTGTACACGATCTGCCTTGAAACTGTCGTACCGGTAGCTGAAGAGAGCTGATGAGGCAGGTCTGATGCTGCATTTGATTTCAAACATTTTTGAGGATATTTTACATTATTTATGTTTTATACATAATTATAATATATGCTCACATTAAAGATTATTAATTTCAAATAGATAATTAATATTATAAATAAAAAACAAAATATTTGCAATTATATGTTAAATTAATCATCAATATATATCAATAAATATTAGCTTATCAAATTCTAAAGCAAATAAAAAATGCCCCCCTATTACCAATATTGATCAAATCAATCTTTAATAGGTCTCTTGGATATTCCCTTATCATATATTTTACAATTTACAGAAATATAATCTATTAATTTTATTAAAGATTCTGCTGTAAAATAGATTGCAAAACGCATGTATTTTGTAAACTTACTGCATCTATACAAAAGTTAAAATTATTTTTGTTTTGACAATTTTAAAAAGAACTTTAATTTTCCAGTTAGAAAAGCTGTATTTTATAAAATAATTTTTTAAAAACAACAAAATGTTTTCACTAATATTTTCTATTGATTTCCTTCATTCGATTTCAATCATTTTGAAGGATAATATCTAAGTTCCGCCAATTCTATTATAATTTCAATATCTAACACATTATTAAAACTTTTTCCATTTACTTCACTCTTTAAAAGTTATGTTTGTTTCTGGAAACGAACATAAAGTGTTTTGTAAAAAAAAATTTCTCGGATATAAGTAGTGTAAATTTTGCAACTGATGCTTTTTTCAGATTTGAACTGTATTTTTTAAAAATTAAACAATTGACAAATTATTTTCTGTAGATTCATTTTTTTATAGAGAAATAAAATGGCCTGCCTTGTTTTGCCTGTTTCATTCAACAATTTTGAATAGATTTTATTAAGGGCGCTATTTGAAATGAAATGTTAATATATCATTTCAAATTATCATTACTCATTTTAGTAAATATATTTATGTTCATTCTAATATTCCAAATTATACTGTGCAACTAAGTTCTTTTTCAAGGTTTAAAATATTTAATTTGGAGGTATCAACAGTTTGGTTTTTAACTTTTTCATGATTGCATTTAGTATATATATATATTAAAAGACATTGTTATCATAATAGCTTGAACAATAGAAGCTTCACAAAAAGTATCATCAATCATACAACCATTTAACACGGCTTATATCAAATAATAAATTAAGCGTAATAAGCTAATGAAATAGATTATTATTTCTAACGAGGACATTTTAGTGAAAGAAAAAGATAATTAGTCTACTGTTCGTGATACTATATTATTGAGGAAGAAAAATTTAATTTTAAAATGATCACTTTCATTCTTCATTGTAAGTTAAAAAGTAATTTATTAAATTACTCAGCCAAATTAAACAAAATAAATTGAAAACTATCATTCTAAACAGTATCCATTCAACTACCGAGTAAAGCTAATAAAGCAGACAAATGAATTAGTTGTCATTATAAAATGAAATTAGAAAATAATTGTATTAACATACTTAATTCTATAAACAAAACATGAACTACCCCATGTATTTTTTTCAGTATAAATACAGTTACTGTTATATTAAAAACACTTATCTGCCAACTGCCTACATTTAAAAACATTAAAAATGAAATTTGTAGAAATCATCTGTGCGTGTGTCGATCTTTCGAACACGAAAACAAATATGGAAAAAGGACATGGTAAACCATCATGTTCTTTTAATAAAAAGAGAGTAGCAGTCAAGTGGAGCAATAGAGCAACAGTAATCAGACAGAACGCGAATTCGACATCACTGTTTATTTAAATTTTCAACACCTGCATTGTAAACATCAGTTTTGTTTCTAAAATTGGTTAAAAAAATATTGAGATTGATGAATGAAAATTAAACTTGTGAAACTGCTATTACTTCAGTAAAAGTGAGCGAGTATTCTTCTATTGACAAATATTCTATGATTAAATGGATCATAAAATTAAGCGGCCGTAAATCAACACTTACGGAGAAGCTGATGTAAAATTTCCCTTTTAAATTGTTCAAACTAGTTTAATAAGTTCGGAGAAGCGAATAAATTTATAGAAAGCTAAAATGAGTCATTCACAAAATTGGATTAAAGAAGCATTTTGCCGATTTTTCTTCTTTTTCACTTGGAAGGGATGGAAACTTTGCCATGTCCTGAATTTCAAAATATCGAATATGCTGCGTATTTTCACCATCCAGAAAAAAAAAACCGTCGAAGATTTACATTTGGATGTATTCTTTATTGTGGCGTTCGTGACTGCATTCTTTGAAGTGACGCTTTTCAGTTCTGGGCTAATAGCACACGAACAGCACAAACTGCGGAATTCCAGTAGTTCCTGTACACAAAAAGAGCATTCCATAGTCATTTTAAATTTTTCATATACTTTCATGATGTTGTGGGGAATGGGTTTTTTGCAGCTTTTCCTGGACATTACTGCTTTGTATGTTACTGCGTGAACCAGTTTCTGTTACACTTTAAATAAAATCGGAAGTTTTAACTGTATGTCAAGATTATGACAGAATTTCAGAAATCTTCAAAGAAATGAACGAAACAATGATAATGATGTATAATTTTCTTAGCCTTCCAATTTTATTTCTGTATTTTATATCTTGGCAAGCCTTTTCGGGTACGGTTAGAGTTTCGCTTTCCCACCAAATGTTAGCTATGATGCAGAAATATTTATTTCTATGGCATTTTTATAGTACTTCGTGTTGCTGCTGATCACTTTAACACCAGCTGCAGCTGCCAACCAAGCAGCGGCGATGCCGAGGGAAATTGTTCTGTCTTTCCAGCTTTTTTTCCAAAGTGGTACCGCATCATAAAACTGCATGTGCGCCATAAATTAATGCACAAAACAGCTTTGACATTGTGGAAAATTTACCGAATCGACAAATCTTTACTCATCAGTGCTATAGACTCTCTAATTTTTTATGGAATTCTGGTGGGCACCTTAGGAAACGTCCAGAATTCAAATAACGAGAACTAAGGAATTAGTATAAAATTTAAAATAATTTTTTGAAACATAAAGAACATGTATGGGATTATTTTAACCGTTACAAATACAGTTATATAAAGTTTCATAATATACTTATTGGAAATTATTAATATAGTTTTATTAAAAAAATAATCTAATATTTTATTTATATAAATCCATTATTTTTTTCATTTTTTCATTTTTTTTTTTAAATAATTCAAAAGTAATTTTCCAATTTATTGATTTTTATGAAAAATAATAATGCCTTGAAATTTAATTTTGATATATTCTATATATTGAAATGCATGTGCACCGGAAATTCATGCCGAAAACTGCTTGGGCGTGGTATAAAATATATTGAATCTACAAATCTTGGCTCAGTAGTGCAATAGGTACTTAAATTTGATATGGAAATATGATTTGTATTCTAGAAAGTGTTCAGCGTTCATATGAAGCGAACTAATAGAATATTTATTAATATAAAATTGTCTTTATATACAGTTTTTGCAAAATGAGTGAAATTATTTTTAAAGTCAATGACGCATGTAGTGCTGTTTATGTAAGTTAATAATAAAATTTTTGTTAGTTTAATGTGTTTAATTATAATTTATGTAACTACTTCCTAAAATCTAATTTCAAAAAGGTTTTCTAAATTTATTCTTTTAGAATTAAGAATATTAATATCAAAAAATAGTTTCGAAACTCACATTACATTAAAAAACACAGTGGCACTGTTAGTAACAAAATATCAGAAACATGCACTACAAATGCAATCATACTCGTATTCGGAAAAAGTTATCAAACCGCCATTACTTTTATTTCAAAATGCTATGAAGTGAGAGGAATAAATTTGTATTTATATTTACTTTGATGAATAATTGAAACTCAAATTTCGCAACGAAATTGAACGAGCAACATTATTTCTTCAAGAAGCTTTTAATTCAAGGGAATAAAATGTATAATATCATAAAAGCAATTTCTACCAGTTAATATACATTGAGGAAATTGAGGCTATACGTAGCGTGGAAATATTAGAAAATTCTTAATAACTGCAAATAAGTATTTCGGTATCTTTTTTGTGGTACTGGAAGTAAATATTAGTATTATGATATAGTATTTCAACATAGATACAGATACATTCTTGCTAAAAAATACTTTTCTATATTTATATTTACGACTTGACAAAAATTCGGGATATCCAAAATATTATAGCGAAAAATCATAAGAAATCAAAACTTGGCTTAATTATCGCGATTATGTTTATTATATAATAATAATAATATGTAGGCTTATTAAAGCTCCTTAATACTAAATTGTTAATTAATATTCTAATTGTAAAAAAAAAATGCCTAATGGAAAATGCCTAATGGATCAAAAATGTATATTAATAAAATATAAATTATCAAATTCTAATGCAAATAAAAAAATCCCTCCCCTCTACATCCGTCAATATTGACCATATCAACCTCTAATAGATATATTAAATATTTTCCTATCAAATGTACATTAAAAGTTACAAAAACATAAATATTAACTCTATTAAAGATTCAGTTATAAAATGGAAAGCAAAATACGTCAGCTTACATCTCTGCAAGAAAATTCGATTTATCTTCTTAAATATCCCATGAGAAATACATATATTATTAAATAACTTAATAAATAACCCTAATTATTTACTAATATTTTCTAATGTTATGCAGAGGCCATCATTCGATTTCAAGTATATATGAAGATATTTTATATTAAATAGTTTCCGTCCTTTTTAATCATATTTTATTAGTTATAATTTGATAATGATAGTTCTAATACAAATAATTCTGCCTTAAAACTTTTTAAATTTAATTTACACTTTAAAGCAGTATGTTTGTTACATGAAAAAAATTAAAAGACATAAAACATTTGTTTCTCAAATGAAGATAGATAAAGAACTTACTTCGTTATTAGAGGTGCTATTTTTTGAGATTCTTAAATATTTAAAAATTTGAATACTTGCCAAGTTAACTTTTGTTGAATCATTTGATATTAAGCATTAAAGTGTCCAGCCTTTTGTTTATTTCCTTCAATAAGTTCTAATAAATTTTGTTAAGTGCACATAATGAAACAACAAAATATCTCTAATTTTGCGGTTGAAATGAAATTTGTAATATAAATTATCATTACTCATTTTAGTAACATATTTGTGTTCATTTTATTATCCGATATTAAACTCAAAACAAAGTGACCCAAGTACTTTGAAAAGGTTTAAAACGTATAATTTGAATGCAATGGGAGTTTTGTTTTTACTTGCATTATTGCATTTATATCTACATATTTAGAAGGCATTTCATTTACCATAATAGCTCGATTGGAAGTAGCTTCACAAAAAGAATCATCAGCCAATCAATATAAAAATATACTTAATAAGACTTCATCAGATAAATCGATAACTATTATTTAACTGTTTCCACTGCATTGCCAAGTAATGCTTAAAATGTAGACAAATGAATTCATTTTTGTTATAAAACGAAATTAGAAAATAATTGCCTTAAAATATTTTAGATGCTGTAACCAAAATTTTAAATGAACAGCTCCACGTATTTATTGAAAAAATACAATTATTGCTGCATTGAAATAATATTTATTTTATCATCCATTATGAATCCTCCATTTTAAAATAAGACCAACAGCTAAGGCCTTATTAAAACTTTTTTCATTTCGTTTATTTTTCAAAGCAGTTATACTTACTTAACATTTAATATAACATTTTCTTCCTCAAATGAAAATAGATAAAGAACTTTCTTTGATAATCGAGGTGTAAATGTTACAACATATACTTCTTTTAGATGAACAGGTATTTTTAAAGAATGAATATTTGCCAAATAAACATTTAAAAATCATTCGAAATGAGAAATAAAATGCCCAGACTTCTTTTGTATGTTTTATCCAATAATTTCTAATAAATTTTATTAAGTGCACTTTAACAACAAATTTTTTTAAATTTTCATTCTGAAATGGATTTTTAAAATAACAGTTTCTCAAAACGAATCCTCAACCATACCATTAATCTGATCCGATTTATAAGAAATACTGAAAATCCATAATGTAATAAAGTAATGAAAGGCATTTGTATTTACAATAGGGAAATTTTTCTGAGAGAAAAAGATAGTTATTCTTCTATTCGAAATAAGATATTACTTTACTGAGAAATTAACTCCTAACAGCTCATGTTGAGAAGTGGTAAAATATAATGTGATATATTTTTTTTTAGATTGTATCGATTCACATGTCTCTTTTATTGAACTTTCCAAACACGAGAACTAATAAGAAAAAGGGACGAGATAAGCCATCATGCTTTTTGATAAAAGAGAGGTGCCATCCAGACTGATAGGACAGCTAAGACACGATTTTGACATCTTTGCGTAAATTTTTCAATACCAGCATTACAGATATATTATTTTTATTCCAGAAAATGATTAACAAATTATTTTCATGAATTAATCGAAATTATACTTCTAAAACTGACATAATTTCAGTAACACTGAACGAGGGAAAAATATTCATCTATTGACAATTAATCCAGGATTACGTTGCACGTAATATCTCGTTATCGTAAATTAACTGTTATGGTGTAGCTGATGTAAAATTTCCCTTTACATTGATCACACAAGTTTTCTAAGATCGAAGAAGTGAATATATTTTTAGAAAGCAATAATGAGCAATTCCCAAAATTGGATAAAAGAAGCTTTTCTGCCATTTTTTTTTACTTTTTCACTTGGAAGGAATGGAAACTTTGCCATGTCCTCATTTTTTGGAAGACGCTATTTTCGAAGGTGATTTGGAATTTACCTAAATATCTCTTTCCATTTTTAATGTATTGCAATGTGATGATCCAAATTCTGTGGCTCACTTTCATTTCCAATCACAAGGATGAGTGGACAGTACTGATTGTTCTTTTCTCCAACTGTGGATCTCCGTCTGCGTGTTTCGATCCCGTGCCCGAATTCGTTTTCTGACGGAAGAACTTTACAGAATTTCGAACATGCTGCATGTTTACACCACCCAGAAAAAGAAAATGTTGAAGATCTTCATTTGGGTGTATTGTTTATTCGTGACCTGCGTGACTGTATTCTTGGCAGTGTCGGTTTTCAATTCTGGGATGGTAGCTCAACAGCAGCACCAACTTAGGAATTCCGAAATAGTTGTTGCACACTTAAAAGAGCACACAGTGGCCATTTTGAACGGTTCGTTTATTTTCACGACCTTAGTAGGGAATTTTTCTCCGGAATATTACCTGGATATTATTGCTTTGTATGTTGCTGTATGAAGGAAATTTTCTTACATTTTGTATGGAAATCGAAAGTTTTTGATTGAACGTCTAGATTATCCAAGAATTTTAGAAATCTACAAAGAAATGAATGAAATAATGATAATGATGGATGATTTTCTTAGTCTTAAAAAATTTTGGTTTCTGTAGTAAACATCTTGGCAAGTCTCTTCTATTTCGGTTACAGTTTCGCATTCCCACCAAATGTTAACAATGTGACAGGCATATTTGTTTCTATAGGGTTTTTACAGTACTTCGTCTTGCTGCTGATCACTTTAACTCCAGCTGCAGCTGTCAACCAAGCTGCGGCGATGGCAAGGGAATTAGTTCTGTCTTTGCCTGGTTGGATTCCAAAGCGGTACAGCATCATAAAAGCGCTTATTTGTCGAAGTTTCATGGGCAAAACTTCTTTGACATTATGGAAAATTTATCGAATCGACAATTCTTTTCTCATTAGTGCTATAGGCACTCTAATTTCGTATGGAATACTGGTTGGCACTCTGGGAAGTGTTCAGAGTTCCAATATTGAGAAATAATAGAATATTATATAAAATTACCTTTATATAAGTTTTTTTTTTTTATAAAATGATTGAAGTTGTTTTTAAAGTCAATAAAATCTGTAGTGCTGTTTATGTAAGTTAACAATATAATTTGTGTTAATTTAATGCATTTAATTATGATGTGTGTTAATTTAATGTATTTAATTATAATTTATGTAAATACTTCCTAAACCGCCATTTTAAAAATGTGTTTTACATCTGTTCTTTTCCATTAAAAATATTAATGTCACTACATTGTTTTCAAAATACAAATTACATTAAAAAACACAGCTGTAATATTAGGTAACAAAATCTATGCGCTAACAAATCTATCTAAAAATATGCGCTACATCCGCAGCCATATACGTAAACAAGTTATCAATCCAATTATTTGAAAAACTTTGGCATGAGATGAATAAATTAGTATTTATTTTTTATTCTGATAAATATTAGAAACTCATTTTCGGTAACTGAATGTACAGCAGCAGCATTCTTTCTTCAAGAAGTTTTTAGTTCATGCAAATGAATAATATCATAAAAGCAAATTTACACACAAAAATCTCTCAAATTCACAAACAAATTCACACAAGACACCAAAAGTTAACATACACACTGAGGAAATTCTAGTTATATGTATTGTGGAATTTTTAGAAAATTCTTACTAAATGGAAATAAGTCTTTAATTATCTTCCTTTCTGGTCCTATATTCAGGAAGTACATATTATTATTATGACCTAGCATTTCAACCAAATTACAAATACATACTTGTTAAAAATACTCTTCTATATTTACATTTATGATTTGGTCATGAATTTTTGGTAACAAAAAATTGGGATACAAAATATTGCAGTGATCAATTTAGGATATTTCATAAAACACTGGAATAAATCATCAAGGGATAATTTATTTTATACAAAATCTTAATATATATACTCAGATAAAAGCTTCTAAATACTAAATAGTTAATAAATATTCTAATTATAAAACATAATATAAAATATTGAATCAAAAACATCTATATTAATTAAAGGTTTTCAAATTCTTAAAGCAAGTAAAAAATATTGCTATACATCTGGAATATTTATAAAATCTGCATGTTAGATAATTGCCTATCAAATAAACTTTACAAGTTGCAAAAATGTAATATTAATTCTATTAAAAATGTAAAATGCATCTATTTTTGTAAACTTACCATCTTTGAGTTCGTATTATTATTGTTTTTGACAGTTTTAAAAAGAAATTTAATTTTCCCATGAGAAAAGCCATATATTATAAAATATTTTGAAAAACAACGCATTTTTTCACTAATATTTTCTATTGATTTGCAGAGGCAATCATTGGATCTCAAACAATTTTGAAGATATTTAACATTAACTATTTTCTTCCATTTCAGTTAGAAAAATTATAACTAATGCTCTATTAAAACTTTTTTTTTTCATTTAGTTCACACTTTAGAGCAGTTATGTTTCTTTCATGAAACACAATTGAAGTAAATAAAGCATTTTTTTTTGAAATGAAATAGATAAAGAACTTTCTTTGATAATAGAGGTGTAAATGTTACAATAGTTACTCTTTTCTGTTTCATATTTACTTTTGTAAAATTTGAATAATTGCGAAATTAACTTTTAGAATCATTTGGTATGGAGACATAAAATGTCCAGACTTATTTTGTTTGCTTTATCCAATCATTACTAATAAATTTTATTAAAATCCCTTTATGCAAACAACAAAATATCTCCATTTTTCTGGCTGAAACGGAATTTAATAAAGCACTTTAAATTATCATTACTTCTTTTATTAACATATTTCTGTTCATTTTATTATCTGAAATTAAACACAAAACACTTAATTAAGTTCTTTTAAAAGAATTGAAACTCTTAATTTGAATACATCAGCAGTTTGGGTTTTTAATTTCATTATAGCATTTATAACTAAATGTTTAGAAGATATTTAAATTATCATAATAGATTGAATAGAGGTAACTTCACATAAGTAATCATCAACCATAACAGTCATCTAACTCGAATTTACATGCAATATTAATAATGGCTAATGTAAAAAGCTAATGAAACGCATGAGTGTTTCTAATACGGACATTTTACTGAAAGAAAAAGTTAATTAGCCTACCCATCGATACATGAAATTATTGAGAAGAACGCTATTTAATTTTAAAATGAATACTTTCTTCCTACATTGTAAGTTAAAATGAATTTATAAAATCACTTAGCCAAATTAAACCAAATAAATCAAAAATATGATTCTAACTGGTTTCCATTAAGTTCCTAAGTAAAGCTGAAAAAGTAGATTATCATTATAAAATAAAAATAGTAAATAATTAAAGTGAAATATTTTAGATGTTGCAAACAAAGTGTAAAATGAACAGCTCCATGTTTTTGTCAGTTTAAGTAAGTTATTGCTATATTGCAAAAGTTTTTATATACAAACTGTACAGATCTCTCCAAACACGAAAACAAATACGGAAAAATACGTGATAAGCCATTATGGTTTTTAATAAAAGAAAGGAGAAGTCAAAACAGGCATTGTGCGCAGATAGGACGCGAATGGGATGTCTTTTTTTTTTTTTTGTTGAAATTTTCAATACCTGTATTGCAGACGTTTTTGCTTCTAAAAAAAAACAAACCAGCAAAATATTGTTTTGAATATACTTCTAGAACAGCCATAACTTCAGAAGAGTGAGCGAGGGGAAAATATTCTTCTTCTGACAATTATTCCCCGATTAGATGGTACATAATATTTCGTGCTCAAGAAATTAACAGTTTTGGAAAGTTAATATAAAATTTATCTTTAAATTGTTAAAACAAGTTTACTAAGGTCGAAGAAAATAATAAATTTACAGAAGCTAAAATGAACCCTACACAAAATTGGATTAAAGAAGTACTTTTGGAGATTTTTTTTCTTTTTCACTTGCAAGGAATGGAAACTTTGCCATGTCCTGTTTTTTCAGGAAGCAGTGTATTCAAAAGAGATGTGGAATGTCCCAAATAATTGTTTCCATGTCTCTTGTGCTGCCTCTCCGTGATTCAAATTCTGTGGATATGTTTTATTTCCAATCACTAAGATGAGTCGGCCGTACTGATTATTCTATCACTTCAACTGTGGATCTATATCAACGTGTTTCGATCACGTACTAGAATTCGGCTACTGACGGAAGAACTTTATAGAATATCGAATATGCTGCGTGTTCCCACCATCCAGAAAAAGAAAATGTTGAAAATTGACATTTGGGTGCATTGCTTATTCGCAACGTTCGTGACTATATTCTTGGAAGTGACGCTTTTCAATACTGGGATGTTAGCTAACAATCAGCATAAATTGCGGAATTCGAATTAGTTACTGCACACTTAAAAGAGCATACCCTGACCATTTTAAACTGTTCGTTTTCTGTCACGACTTTAGTAGCGAATTGTTTCTTTGCAACATTGCCTGGATATTACAGCTTTATATGTTGTTGCATGAAGGAATTTTTCTTACACTTCGAATGCAAATCGAAAGCTTTGATTGCACGTCAAGATTATCAAAGAATTTTAGAAATATACACAGACATGAATAAAACAATGATAAAGATGGATAATTTTCTTAGCCTTCCCATTTTTATTTCTGTAGTTAGCATCTTGGCAAACCTTTTATGGTACTGTTACAGTTTCGCATTCCACGAAATGCTGACAGCGTGACAGGTATATTTTTTCTTGTGGGACTTGTACAGTAGTTTTTTTGTTGCTGCCGATCACTTTAACATCAGCTGTAGCAGCCAACCAAGCTGCGGTGAGGGCAAGACAATTAGTTCTGTCTTTTGGCAGGTTGGTTTCCAATGCGGTACAGCATCATAAAAGTTCATGCGCGACGGGAATTCATGCACAAAACGGCTTTGACATTGTGGAAAATTTATCGAATCTACAAATCTTTACTCATCAGTGCTATAGGATCTCTTATTTCGTATGGAAATTTCGTTGGTTCTCTAAAAATGTTCAGAATTCAAATAACGAGAGCTAATCGAATCTTCATTAGACGAATCTTAATATAAATTTGTAAAATTTAATGAATATGCATGGAATGATTTTTATTATTAGAAATGCTTAATTTAAAATGTTACATAATATATCTCATGTGAAATATTACTATTAAAATTTTATTATATTATTTTGTTTATGAGGCCATTACTTTCCAGATTTATTTAAAAAAATTTCAAAATTGTTTTTTACATTTATTGTTTTTAGTTAAATACATAAATGCCTGAAAATATAATTTTAATATATTTATTACTTGAAAACAGAGCGGTGATATAGAGGTACAGAAAAGGAACTGTGTTAGAAGAAGCATGCGGTACAAAAGCAAACCTGTTTCTGAACAAATCACCAAAACATCATTACTGTTATTCTGAAACAGTCAAAGATGAAATAAAAGTATTTGCATTAAGTTTTCATTTTGTAGTGAATAAGAGAAGCTCAATTTTTGAGGTGGAAAGCGGAGCATCCATTTTTACTAAGATCCTTTTTCAAGTAATTTTTATTTCAAGGAAAGGAGATGTATAGTTTCATAAAAGCAAATAAAGCCAGTCAACACACACATTGAGAAAATTCAGACCACACGTATGGTAGACCACACCACCACGACCACATTTTTAGGAAATTCTTAATAACTGGATACAATTATATATTCCGTATTTTACTTTGTAAATCTATACTAGAAAAACATCAAAAATTAGTATTATATTATTATTCCTATTGTACTGGGACAATGGAATCAGAATATTTTTTTCGATTCCTACTATTAGTTCACACACGCGGCTATATATAAATATCTTGTTCAAATTTTTAATCGTTAATAAAATACTTTTTATTCCTTCACTCAAGTTCAAATACATTTTTTAAACTTGTAATGGATGACACTTGATGTTAATACAGTTTTTTTTTTCAAATATTAATTCATTCATTGAATTTAATTAATTAATTTTTGGTTTTTTAGATTTAAGTTGCATGTATCTACCAATAGATGGAGCCAAATGTAAGAGGAAAATTTATACTTTATTTATAAGGGACTTTCTGCAATATAGAGAAAAGAAGTACGAATCGACTTTAATTTTTTTCATATATTACTTGTTAGCAATTTATGTTGTTCAGCGTGAAAATTTTCCGAAAGGGGAGGATATAATAATTTCTGCGAGATCTTCTCGCAAATATTTTCGCGAGAACAGTTTCCGGAAATTTTAATATTACTCCAAAAAATCAAAAACATTGAGATCACCCAAATCCTCATCCAAATATATTTTTTTAAAAAATTAGCACATAGTGAAAGTAAAATAAAAAAACGATTTACAATTTTCCTTTGTTTTACTGTTAATTAAACAATTAGCAGTTAATTAAAAACAGTTTTTTAAAATATGTAAAATTATTTATGCAATTATTAATTAAGATAAATTGTATTTTTTTTTTTTTAAATATTTATTTATTTTTTGGTAATTTAAAACTGTAAAGTCATAGCGAAAGTTTTTATTAGCTATAATATGTAATTTAAATTCAGCATAATTCATAATCAGAATTTTAAAAAAAAATTTTTAAAAATCTTAGGCGACACCAATAAATACCATTATGCAAATACGACATTTTATCAACTGTATTTTAACTAATCAATTTATTTTTAATTTGCTAGCGTTATTCTCGCAAGCATTTCCTGCTCTTAAGACAAAACGATTTCCGCTAACAATAAATTTTAATTAGCAATATCACGCTCCAGTTGATTCTAAATATTTCTGCTCTCGATTTCCTATCATAAAAATCTCAGACCAATCAAAAAATGAAGTTTTCAAAGTTATTTTCCATCGAAGTTATAATTTAAAAAGTAATGCGTGGCATAAAAAGCCTCAATTGAAAACTTTTATTCTCCTGTTTCGTAATTCACAATTGCACATTCTTCAAAGTTATTGAAAGAAAAGAAAAAAATTTCTTTCTTAAAAACAAGTAATATATATAAAAAAAAATTAAAGTCAATTCCTATTTAAGTCAACAAAGAAATAATTAATTTTAGTTTTTATTAAATAATTACAATTAATATAAATATGTATATAGATATGACAGAATCACAATATTAAGTGGAAAAATAGAAAGAGAATTTCCTTGCAATTTTCCTTTTTCCTTTCTATCTATGGAGTTGGACTATTATTTTTTGTTTTTTACTATTTATTCGATTTCTATATTTTTTGTTACTAATTTAGGAAGCTGATGGTGGTCTATAATTTCTCATTCTATCCATCTCTTGTAATGCTTAGGAACCTTTGCAGTAAGTTTCGAGTAGACCAGTTATTCCATTAATTAAATTTAATTAATGAATTAATATTGGAAAAGACTGTATTAACATCAAGTGTCATCCACTACAAGTTTAAAAAATGTATTTGACTTGCGTGGATGAATAAAAAGTATTCTATTAACAATTGAAAATTTGAACAAGATATATAGAGAGAGTGTGAACTAATAACAGGAATTGAAAAAGAGCTGTTTGTTTGAAAGATAACGATCTTTAACTTTGGCACTTTAAATAACATTTTTATGAATTTAATTACAGCAAAACGGTTCACAAAAATTCTTTGTAGCTTTAATGGATTGAATGCGAATATTTGAAAACATCCTTAGATATATTGCTTTAAAAAAGTATGTTATTTCTGTATCATGGTCCACTAAATTCGTTCAAAGCTATTACAAGAAGACATAAAAGAAAAAAATTCAAATTATGCATTAAAAAAATATTAGTAATAGCTGAATATTTAGCCAACTATAAACATTTCGAATCGAATAAAAAATATTATTAATCAATGAAGTAACAAATGAGTCTTTAAATTGTCTTCGCAAAATTAATTTTTTTAAATATAATATTTAATCTGCTTATTAATATATTATTATTGAATGAATATCTGAAACTATCAATGACTGCAACAACAAATTTATTATCTTTAGCCGAACATAAATATAAAAATATATATCTTGTTACTAATAAAACTTTTTGTTTCTTACATTCAAACTCAAACCAGCAATCTTTGAATACTAAAGAGAACGACAAAAAAAAAAATTTGTCAAATTCTATGATGCAATTCAAATTAATGCGTGCAAATGAATAGTGTTCATGCATAGCATAGAGCATAGATTCATGCAAAGCAAAAATTAAGCATGTAAGAATTAATCTTTATTTATATTGTGAAACCACAACACCTTTAACGAAAATGAGTTGTTTTTTACCAATTTTAATGAATATTTGAATAAAAA
Organism: Caerostris extrusa; assembly: GCA_021605095.1. Taxonomy (NCBI): domain Eukaryota; kingdom Metazoa; phylum Arthropoda; class Arachnida; order Araneae; family Araneidae; genus Caerostris; species Caerostris extrusa. Next base: position 69,489 of record BPLR01006581.1, read on the forward strand.
CAATTCATTCTTTATACTCCAATAGAAAAACAATTATTTTTATATATTGATAAGTGAAACGATCAAAATGTTATTAAAAAATAATTCAGGTTTTAAAACTACCCTTTTTATTCAACATTATTTCTGGAAGTATAAAAAAAACTTTTGATATCGTTCTTTTTCAAATATTAGCAATGTTCAAATGCTTTATCAGAAAAAAAAATCTAACAACAGTCACGGAAAAAAAGTAATATAAAAAAATTTTTTTTTTTAAAGTAAATTCCTTTTTTTCACTATATATTACAGAAAGAACTTCATAAATAATTTTCATTCATTTTTTTAAGTATATCCGAGCCATCTATTGTTGTATATATGCAATTTAAATCTAAAAAAAACTAAAATTAATTAATTAAATTTAATTACTGAATTAATAATTGAGAAAACTGTATTAACATCAAATGTCATCCACTACAAGTTAAAAAAAATGCATTTGAACTTGAGTGGATGAATAAAAAGTATTTTATGAACGATTGAAAATTTGAACACGATATATGTAAGGAGAGTGTGAGCTAATAGAATAAATTGAATAAAATGTGAATATAAATAAAAAAAGTTAAAATATAAAAATACATTTTAAGAAAAAAAAAAAAGCATTTGAAATACTAAGCATTTAAATATATTAAATAAAGAAACAATTACACAAATTTCAGTTGTTTACCATTTCTATTTTTTTACGAAATTTACAAAACAAATTAAAAAAAAACCAATTCTGAATATCATTCACTGAAGTGTTTAAGAATTATTTATTAAGGGATATAAAATAAAATTATTAAAAGCAAATGTGAATAAGTCATGATATCATTTTCCCATTCGTAATTCTTTCGCATTATTCAAAAGACTCTTAATAACTTTTCTGAACGGAGTGCTACTGTACCTTTACCTTTGTAAGTGAATATACAGGAATTTTCAGCAAGGAAAAAAATTCCCCAAAAGAAACCATTATACCACCAAACGCCAAAGCAAAATATGTCACAATCTTAATATACTACTGTGCCCCAAAAAGTTTTTTTTTTGTTCTAATGCAACTGGCAAACACTTAGACATGGACGTCTTGGATGCCTTAAGGCAAGCGCTGCACAGACGTTACTCACTTTTTGCATTTATTGAAAACATTCTTAATAACTTTTTCTGAACGCAGTGTTACTGTACCTTTACCTTTGTAAGTGAATATACAGGAATTTTCAGCAAGGAAAAAAAATTCCCAAAAGAAGCCATTATACCACCAAACGTCAAAGCAAAATATGTCACAATCTTAATATACTACTGTGACCCAAAAGTTTTTTTTTTTTCTAATGCAACTGGCAAACACTTAGACATGGACGTCTTGATGCCTTAAGGCAAGCGCTGCACAGACGTTACTCACTTTGCATTTATTGAAAACATTCTTAATAACTTTTCTGAACGGAGTGTTACTGTACCTTTTACCTTTGTAAGTGAATATACAGGAATTTTCAGCAAGGAAAAAAATTCCCAAAAGAAGCCATTATACCACCAAACGTCAAAGCAAAATATGTCACAATCTTAATATACTACTGTGCCCCAAAAAGTTTTTTTTTTTTTTTTCTCTAATGCAACTGGCAAACACTTAGACATGGACGTCTTGGATGCCTTAAGGCAAGCGCTGCACAGACGTTACTCACTTTGCATTTATTGAAAACATTCTTAATAACTTTTCTGAACGGAGTGTTACTGTACCTTTACCTTTGTAAGTGAATATACAGGAATTTTCAGCAAGAAAAAAAAAAATTCCCCAAAAAGAAGCCATTATACCACCAAACGTCAAAGCAAAATATGTCAAAATTTTATTATGCTACTGTGCCCCAAAGTTTTTTTTTTTTTTTTGTTCTAATGCAGCTGACAAACACTTAGACATGGACGTCTTGGATGCCTTAAGGCAAGCGCTGCACAGACGTTACTCCCTTTGCATTACCCAGAGGGCGCGTGTAACTTGATGGTAAGCCACGGACGCGGAGTAACAATGGCCCCGCAGGGCTTTACGATCCTATTAGGAGCGAGAACTACGGTTTAAAGTGGATTCGAACCACTACAAACACCCATGGCCAAAGCCATAATTTGAACCCGATATCTGTGGTACCGAACGCCAGGGCGCTAGCCATTCGGCCATCGGGCCCGCAAAGTAAAACCTATTATTTTTTTCAAAAAGTCTTTATTTAGTCTTCCAAATTTATTTCATCACCTGCAAAGAAATCCCGTCCGGACACTATGCACTTATGTCAACTTCTTTTCCTATCCTCAATGCATGCTGAAAAGTCATCGGCAGGGACGGCCTTCAAAGCGGAGCTTCAAGCAGAGCGCCGATTCGCTTGGAGCCTCTTCAACCGACTCAAAACGGTGTCCCCGGAGTGGTCTTTTAAGTTTAGGGAATAGCCAAAAGTCGCACGGTGGGAATACGGTGGTTGTGGAACGATATGAGTTTCAATTTTGGCGAAAACGTCACGAAGAATCAATACAGTGTGAGTTGGCGCATTCAGTGTTTTCGGTACCAATCGAGGTTGGACGCGTTTGAGGCCCAAAATGAAATTGACCCGAACCTTTTGAAATTCCAACATCATCAGCAAGGTCTCTATTTAGAAATCGACGATTTGCAAGCAATAAATCTTTAATTTTTGGCCGTGAGTTTCGTCGGTTCATGTTGATGGTCGACCTGAGGGCTCTTTGTCTTCAATGCGTTCTCTACATTCTTTGAACTGTTTATCCCAATTCTAAATATTTCTTTCCGATATGGGAATGCTCACCGAATGACTCTGCAACATTTTATATGTTTCCGCAAACAAAACTCAATGCAAGTTCTTTGCTCAAATAATTCAGATATTTCAAAAATCGCCAGAATCAGTATTAGTGACTCACAAAGTCTAGCGTCACTAAAACAGTAATAAATATTTTGACGTCAAATTTGACACAGATGTCAAGGACAGTTTAACTATCGCTTCTGTTTTTTTAATATAATGTGAAACTATTTTGTGATATTAATATTTTTAATTAAAAATATAGATGTATAAAAACTTTATTATAGGATAGTTTAGGATGTAGTTGAATAAATTATAATTAAATACATCAAATTGAAACAAACTAATATTATAATTTTAATAAACAATACAACTTGTTTTATAGACAAAATAAAACATGTAAAAATAATGTCATTCATTTTGCATAAAGCAATAGTAATTTAGAGTGAAGGAGAATTGAATGTCAAATTAGAGTCACTCATTTCAGAAACGAGAAGCCTCGGCTGTGATTGCTGAACTCATTTAAAACACTTCGCATCTATAGCAATGCTGACTAGTGGGATGTTTTAAGGTTAAATCTCGCAAATACGAGGTAGTTCCTTAAAAAATTTCATCTTCTAATCGGCTATTTGAAAATTGTTCATTGCATATATAAGTGAAAAAGCGAGGAGCACCGCAAAATAAATAATAAAAAGAAAACCTTAGATATACCTCAATAGATTGATAAACTTGAATTTCAATAAATATAAAAAAATCTGATGTAGTTTTTATTCTACATCGTTTTTAATATTTCTTTATTTGCAACTTTATTCTCCGCAACCGTTGTATGAAGTGACTGTTTGATATCGGATCTTTTTCAATTCCTTCTGTTAGCTCACACTCTTCCTATATATATATGTATCTTATTCAAATTTTCAATCGTTAATAAAATATTTTCTTTTCCTCCACTCAAGTTCAAATACATTTTTTTGAACTTGCAGTGGATGACACTGGATGTTAACATAGTTTTTTCAAATATTAATTTAGTAATTTAATTTAATTAATTAAGTATATTTTTATTTTAGATTTAAGTTGCATATATCCAAATAGATGGTGCCAGATAAAGTTAAAAAAAAATGAATGAAAACTATTTATAAAGGACTTTCTACAATATAGTGAAAAAAAAGTAGAAATTTATTTAAATTTTATTTTTTTTTTATATTTCTTGTTTTTAGAATATTTTTTTATCTAAATGGGTCCTCACATCACTTTTACTAGACTAAATCCTTGATTAAAGTCATTAATTAATAAAGAATAATAATAAATTTAATTAAGAAATCTAACAGCGAAGACTGCAAAAAAAAAACCACAGGAATGTTTGTGGAAATTCTCTTAACGAATTGAACAGATAACATCATTTGAGATAGTAGAAATACGAATATAATTATTTCTTCCTTTACTGAAATAAATGAAATTTTAATATAATCAGAGAAAAATAGTACTACATGAGTGAAAATTATTTATAAAGGGCTTTCTACAATATAGCGAAAAAAAGTAGAATTGACTTTAATTTTTTTTTTTTTTGCATTACTTGTATAATGCTTTAAATTACTCGCAAATCCTTTCCTGTTTTCGAACTGCAATAAACGAATATGTCATATAACGAAAGAAAAATATACAAAAGAAACACTGATTTTCTAGTCTGTAAGGTTTTTAAAATAGCACTCATTTCTAAATATCTTCCAAATAGTAGGTTAAAATTAAAAATCTCGATTTATTACTTGATATAAAATTTTCAAATCCACTGAAAGTTTATTACAGCAAAAAGAGCTAGATAAGTTTTTTTTTCATCTTAGTAATTTTTGATTTCGTCATAGATTATAACCCCGGTACTATTCTGTTTTTAAAATTTCTAGTTACTTAACGAGGTAGATTCGTGCCCAGAATGTTTGTAGATGCTATTTCTAAAAAGGATCTAGACAACTTGAGTTCAAATACACACTTATTCATCTCATGTCATCATGGTTTGCAGTAGTAGTAATGACGGTTTGATAATTTATTTACGTAATATGTTTGCTTTTGTATCGCATATTTCTCATTGACAATTTTTAATTAAATATTACTGAAAGGTTTTTAAAGCAATGTTTGTTTAACTATTTTTGTGACATAAAAATATTTTTAATTAAAAATAGATGTGAAAAACAATTTTGAAATGATAGTTTATGAAGTAGTTACATAAGTTATAATTAAATATATTAAGTTGAAACAAATTATTTTATTAATTTGCATAAACAGCACTACATGTTTTATTGGCATTAAAAGAATTCCATTTATTTTGCAAAAATTATATAGTGAAGTCAAATATTTGTTATATTTTATTTACTCAAATATTTAAAGTGAATTTTATATCAAAAAATGTTGGATTAGTTCTTGTTATTGGAACTTTGAATATTTCTTAGAGTACCAAGTAGAATTCCATATGTAATTAAAGTGTCTATAACGCTAATGAGCAAAGATTTGTCGATTCGATAAATATTCCACAATGTCAAAGCAGTTTTAGGCTTGAAACTCCTACATACAAGTAACTTTATGATGCTGTACTGCTTTGGAAACCAACCTGGCAACGACAGAACAATTTCCCTTTTGTCGTCGCCGCAGCTTGATTGGCAGCTGCAGCAGAAGGTAAGGTCATCGTCAGCAACGCAAAGTACTGCACTAATCCAATAGAATAAAATATGGCTATCACATTGTTATCATTGGGTATAAATGCAAAACTGTAACCATACCAGAAGAGCGTTGCCAAGATATTAATTACATAAACCAAAATTGGAGGACAAAAGAAAATTATCCATCATTATCATTGCTTCCTTCATTTCTTTGTAAATTTCTAAAATTCTTTGATAATCAAGGTGTACTATTAAAACTTTCGACTTCCGTTCAAAACGTGAGAAAAATTGCTTCATACAGCAATATACAAAGCAGTAATATCCAGGCAATATTACGAAAAACCCATTCCCTAATAAGAGCGTGAAAGGAGAAGTAAAGTTTAAAAATCCACAAATTGTGCTTTTAAGTGGGCAGGAATTTTTTCGCACACCAACAGTTCTTGTTGTTCGTAAGATAGCATCCCAGATCTGAAAACGTCACTTCGAAGAATGCAGTTCCCAAAATCACGAATAAACAACACATCAAACGTGTATCTTTAGCATTCTCTTTTTCTGGAGAGTGTAAGCATGCAGCATGTTCGATATTCTTTAGAGGTCTTCCGTCAGCAGTCGAATTCTAGTACGGGATCGAAACACGCTGATGTAGATCCACAGTTGCAGGGACAGAACCACTAGTCCAGCCCACTCATCCTTGGCAATGGAAATGAAACATAGCCATAGAATTTGGATCACCAGATTGAAACATAAGTAACATGGAAACAGAAATTTGGGGAAATTCCATATGATCTTAAAGAAATTGCTTCTTGAAAAAAAGCCAGGACATGGTATAGTTTCCATTCCTTCTATGTGAAAAAGAAAGAAAATCGGCCAAAATGCTTCCTTTATCCAATTTTTTGAATAGTTCATTTTATCTGTCTTCAAACGTATTCTTTTCTTCGACGTTAGTAAACTTGTGTGATCAATTTAAAAGGAAATTTTACGTTATTTATCTCGAAAACTGTTAGCTTAGGAGAAAGTTAGTTAGTTATGTGCTATGATCTCTTATACGTTCTTTAATCATATTCTTTTTTGTGTTTGAAAAAATATACAAATTATTTCTTCAGATTTCTTTATTGCTTTTAAATATAATTAAAAAGATTGAATGACGGTGGTGTTTCGTGAATGTAAGCTGTAAGGGAAACGATTCCTCTGTCATCTGGAAGACAAATTGTTTCTCAATATTTTTAAGAAATGTATTTATGCTGACAATATATGTCTGGAGCTGTTCTTTTTAAATAATGTACGATCACCTAAAACCAATTATTTTATAAATTAATTTTTTATCTTTATCTACATATTTATTTTTAAATGCTTTAGATGTAAACAATTTAGTTTACATCTAAAGCATTTAAAATTATTTAGATTTAATTTGGTTAGCTCAGCAATTTTGTGTTCAAAGAATATATTAAATTAATTGCAGTTTCTCATAAATATATAGCTTACAAGAGATGCAAAATATGTTTATAATATTTATTTTCTTCAAAATATTTTTATTGTTGTTATGGATTATTTCTTTTTCTAGGAGGTTTTTTGGGGTAATACCCCTGTTTTTGAATGGCTTTACTAAGATAAGTATACGATTTGATTTGTTGTCACGACAGTTTGAAAGAAAAGTAACTTATGTTCGATTAGAAATTTCCATTCAGTCTTCCTGACTGTATTTTATCTCATGCGACTCGTTTTTGTGGTCTACAGATTTTAACTTTTCTTACATTTTGTAAAGGTGGGAGATTGTTAGAAATGCTAATTGGAATTTGACAAAAGATTTCTTTGTTAGAAAGCACGATGCGCAAACCTTCAGATTATTTCAGGTTTCGAAATTTTTTTGAATATACCAGTCCAAGTAAAAAACTATTTTACGATATAAACTTGGAGATTTATAAATAGCAATCTGTAATATAAGACGGTTGTCCATATAGAATTTTTATATTATTTTACAAATTATTTCAACTTCATAAGAAACTAGAGCTAGTTATATATCATGTAAAAATTAGACAATTAATTTACCTTTACAAAGAGGAAAACCGAGATTGAATCCTTTTTTTTAAATAAATGATTATGCCATTAAAATTATTATACCGTATTTACTACTATACCAGAAAGTGGAATGGAAAAAACAAATTTATTAGATTATAACAACTTTTAATTTGGTTTTGTTACTAACTAACAAAAAGTGTGCTTTTATTTTTATCTTAAATCATCTTAGCATCGTCTTTCAGGATATAACTTCTTTAATGAAATAAAGAATAAAACGACGGGGTTTATAAAGCATTCCTAAGCAATTATTAATCATCTTTCCAACTTTACTGCTGAATAAATGATGATCGGAGGGGATTAATAGTAAAATTCCACTCCGTCGCAAAGTAAATGTAATAATACTTCAGCTAATTTAATCACCGTCGCTTGAGGAGTGCTCGGGACAACTCAACTCAGCTCAACTGTTTCTGAATTATGAATAACAGCCACTCGTGGATCAATCACGAAAGCCAACGAGTCGTTTCTGCTACCCAATAATTCGCGGAGATTAAGAATTAATTTTGAGACGCATTACTGCTGTCTTTTAAAGATGGCGTCTTACATATTTAGTGAAGCTGAAGTCATTTGGATGTACGTGAGCTTCAGAAAAAGGATTATGGGTGTTTTGAAAAGAATGGGGTTTTATCAATGTCGTCGTTAATTATCTCGAATCCTGATGATTAGAAAGATTGAATATTTGAAGATATTATTGAGTAATGTGACGTGAGGTATTTAATTTGAAATATGAATAAGAAAAAAAGTGATTTTAATTTTCTGTATTCGGAAATTGTTAGATACTTCGGGAAGAAGACAATGAAAAAAATAATGCTTGCGTTTAGCAATGTTATTTTCTCGTTACTATATTTTTAAATTTATTAAATTGCATTCTATATGTTGTACTAATAATGTATTCTAAATGTATTAAGTGTAAATTTCTTAAATTTTTATCTAGATCAATGGAACACACTTTGAATTCGTGAATTATACAAATACATACTATTTATTTTTAGTTAAGTTACACTTATTTTCATTGTCGGTTCCTAACTGATATAAAACAAACCAGAAAATTAATTGAGTTTTATAAAACTAATGTAAAATAAATAGATACAAGTATAGTTAGATTCCGAAAATTCAATTAAATCGAGAATGGAATCGAATAACTTGGATTACTAAATACTCGGAGTGAATTGATATTGCCATATTTTTATTTATGACTTTTATCGGATTTCCTGTAACAGAAAAAATACTTTTATTTCATAGAAATGTCCCAAATGGACAAATTTTACTGATTTGATGAAAATTTGGAAACTTTTATGAAAGAAAGTTTTTGGTAATAAACTTTCTACACTCATGTCCATAAATTAAGGATAATGAAGTTCAGGCAAAGAAAGAGAAACAAGCAAAACAAATTTCACTTATTTGTAAAGTCTATTTATTAAACAAAAGGTAAAGAGCAAAAAAGGTGCTATATGTTTGACATAATTAATAAAAATTGCTATTTTTACTCCCTGAGCAAATTTCAAAAAAAAAAGAACCTATTTACAAAAAAGTATAACATGGTCAGTGCGATGGTTAATATGGAGTATGTCTCCCGGACGATGCAATGCAGGCCTTACAACGCCTAGGCATGCTGAGTATCAAATTATCCATCTGATCTTGAGGAATATTACACCACTCATCAAGCAATGCCCTCCGAAGTTCCGGTTGACAGGTGGGAGGGGGTTGACGGGCTGCAATTCGTCGGCCAAGCATATCCCACACATGCTCTATTGGATTCAAGTCGGTGAGTATGCTGGCCAATCTATACGGGTGATATCCTCCAATTGAAGACATTCGTCTACAATGTTTGCACGGTGAGGACGGGCGTAGTCATCCATAAACAGAAATTCAGCACCCATGGCGCCCCGAAAAAAACGTACATGTTGTTTCAGAATGACATACCGATAGATGTGGCCTGTCATCGTTACACTCTGAATATGCAGGTCAGTTCTGGAACCAAGAATAATTCCTCCCCAAAAGAGCCATCCTGCACCACCGTAACGGTGTCGTTCAATGGTGTTCTCTTGGTGGTAACGGGTACCTGGCGCTCTCCATATGAAAGTCCGGCGAGAATCAGACTGCAAACTAAAACTGGACTCGTCGGAAAACATCGCACCAGACCACTGTTGCGGTGTCCCCAATGCATGCTTTCTACTCCAGGTTAATCGCAGGCGACAGTGAGTTGCGGTAAGTGGAACACATCTGACAGGCATACGAGCATATAGACCAATGGGCCCTAAGCGTCTGTATACGGACTGCCTTGAAACTGTCGTACTGGTAGCTGAAGAGAGCTGACGAGGCAGGTCTGATGCTGTGCTCCGTCTGTTTCTTTTGGCAGTAACTGCTAAATACCGGTCCTCATTCGGCGTTGTAACTCGGGGGTGACCTGTGCTGTAACATCTATTCACATTACCATCATCTTGGAATCGTTGCCAAAGACTGGAGATGGCCCTCTGGGCGATTCCAAGTTCCTCGGATACTTCCAGCTGGGTACGTCCACATTCCAGTCGTCCGATAATTCTACCACGTAAAAATCATCCAAATGCTTCCTTTGTGCCATAACTATGCGGTTATTGCACTGAAAGGCTTTTTAAAGCGCTTGTGAACAATTTTACTTCTTTGCCACCATTCCTTATATACCCCTCTCTTACACTCTCGTCATTGTGACGTGCTATCCGCGCTATCTGGTGGTTTCCTGTAATTTGCATATTCTTCTTCATGATGTGTGTGATAATTCTACAGGTGAAATTTTTATTTTAGAGTTCAATTTCTGTGTGATTCTGAATTATCCTTAATTTGGGACATGAGTGTATAACATATTATTTGATTATTACAGAATATATTTGAGGCCTAGGACATTATCTTTGATGACCACTGTTTTGGTTAATCAATTTAACAGAAATTAATCTTGTATAAATTTAGTTAACGAATTTGTTAACTAAATATATACAAAATTGTATTTCACAAAATATATACAAAATTGTCTGACAAATTTTATATTTTTTTTTCAACAAACTCTATTTGTAGAACTATGCAATGATACCAACGTTACTTTAACTTTTTTTTATGTCGAGCAAATAATACTTTCTGTATAAATAACCAAAGTTCTTAATTTGTCTAATAAAAAGAAAGAGTGAAATAAACACAGTGATAATGCATTTAGAAAATCAACAGTTAGCGTATCTATGCCGGACTGCGAATTTTCTTAATGTGTGTATCTCAACTGGTAGAAGTTGCTTTTCAGGATATTATTCATTTTATTTCCTCGAATTAAAGGCTTCTTGAAGAAATAATGTTGTTCGTTCAATTTCACTTACAAAATTTGAGTTTCAATTATTCCTCAAAGTAAATATTAATATAAATTTATTAATCTCATGCTATAGAATTTTGGAATAACAGCAATGGAGGTTTGGTAATTTGTTTGCTAATTTGTTTGTGTTTGCAATGCATGATTCGCACTGATATTTTGAACATAAATATCAATGTAATTTTAAGGTAATGTTTGATTTGAACTATTTGTATAACATTTTATTTTAATTAAAAAATAATAGATGCAGAAAACCTTTTTTTGAAATGAGAGTTTAAGATGCAGTTAAATAAATTGCATTTAAAAATATTAAACTAACAAAAAATTATATTATTAACTTACAGAAACAGCACTACATGTTTCATTGACTTAAAAAATAATTCTCTTCATTTTGCGAGATGCAAATAAAGAGAATTTTATATTAATAATTATAGTATTAGTTCTCGTCGATGAAACTCTGAACACTTCCTAGAGTGCCAAACAGAATTCCATATGAAATTAAAGTGCCTATAGCACTAATGAGCAAATATTTTCGTTTCGATTTTTTCACAAAGAAGTTTTGTGGATGAATTTTCGGCGCACATATTTTTCAACGTATTAAATACATTAAAACTACATTTTAAGAGATTAATAAACTTAATTAAAAACAATAAATCAAAAATTCACTTTTAAATTATTTTGAAAAAAAAAAAAAGCTGGAAATAAAAAAAAAAATAGTAATTGACATATAAATAATATATATAATTTTTTAATAAAATTGTATCACTAATTCAAAACGTATATAATGAAACATTTTCCACTAAGTATATCTGACGGTTAAAATAATTCCATGCATTTTATTTAAGTTTCAAAAATTAATATTACATTTTCTATTAATAAGAATTCATTAGCTATCATTATTTGAATTCTGGACACTTCCTAGAGTGCCAAGCAGAATTCCATACGAAATTAGAGTGCCTATAGCACTGATGAGTAAAGATTTGTCGATTCTGTAAATTTTCCATAATGTCAAAGCTGTTTTGTGCATGAATTTACGGCGCACATGCATATTTATAATACTGTACCGCTTTGGAAACCATGCTGGCAAAGACAGAACAAGTTCCCTTGCCTTCGCCGCTGCTTGGTTGGCAGCTGCAGCTGGTGTTAAAGTGATTAGCAGCAGCACGGAGTACTGTACAAATCCCATAGAAACATATATTTCTATCGCTTGGCTAACATTTGGTGGGAATGCGAAACTGTAGCCGTACGAGAACAGGCCTGCCAAAAATATTAAATACAGAAATGAAAATGGGACGATTAAGAAAATTATCCATCATTATCATTGTTTTATTCATTTTTTGTAGATTTCTAAAATACTTTGATAATCTTGACTTCCAGTTAAAACTTTCGATTTCATTTTAAAGTGTAATAGAAACTGCTTCATGCAGCAACAAACGAAGCAGTAATATCCAGGCAAAGTTGCGAAAATTCCATTCCCTATTAAGGACATGAAAGTAAACAAACAATTTAAAATTGCCAGGGAATGTTCTTTTAAGTGAGCAGGAACTAATTCGGAATTCCGAAGTTTATGCTGTTTGTTAGCTATCATCCCAGTATTGAAAATCGTCACTTCAAGGAATATAGTCATGAATGCCACGAATAAGCAATACACCCAAATGTAAATCTTTAACATTTTCTTTTTCTGGATGGTGTAGACACACAGCATGCTCAATATTTTGAAAAGTTCTTCAGTCAGTATGCGAATTCTAGTACGTGATCGAAACAAGCTGATGTAGATCCACAGTTGGAGGAACAGTATAATCAGTGTAGCCCATTCATCCTTGTAATAGGAAATGAAACATAGCCACAGAATTTGGATCACAATGAGACAACCTAAGGTGCATGGAAATAGAAATTTTGGGAAATTCCAGATCACCTTGAAAAAATTACTTCCTTCAAAAATTCAGGTCATGGCAAAGTTTCCATTCCTTGCAAGTGAAAAAGGAGAAAAAACGGCCAAAATGCTTCTTTAATCCAATTTTGTGAAGGATTCATTTTAGCTTCTGAGAAATTTATTCAATTCTTCGACCTTAGTAAACTTTTGTGATTAATTTAAGAGGAAATTTTACAATATCTATTCCATGGCTGTTAGTGTACTAGAGTGAAATATCACGCTCTATGTTATTCTGGAATAATCGCCAATAGATGAATATTTTCACCCTCTCACTCTTATGTTATGGTTTTCACCTCTCTGAAGTTATGGTTTTTTCAGAAGTATATTTTCGTTTAATTCATGACAATATTTTGTTAATCATTTTCAGAAACAATAATAATGCCTGCAATGCAGGTACTGAAAAATTTAAATAAACAATGATGTGAAATTCAAGTCCTCTTTGCGGAACAAGTGTGCTCTTTTTCAGTTCTCCTCTCAATTATCAGAAAACATGATGGCTTATTAAGTCCTTTTTTTCCATATATCTTTTTGTGTTTATAAATGTATATACACAAATTAACTATGTGTTCAGATTTTATTTTTACTGCCCTCAAATAAATGAGTTAACATGTCAGTCTTTTTTCAATATAGCAATAGTTGTATTATGCTGACAATAAATACATGGAGCTGTTCATTTTAAACTGTGTTTAGATTATCTAAAATATTTTAATACAAGTATTTTCTAATTTAAATTTATAATAATAATTAAATTATTTTTCTACTTTTTAAAATTTATTTGTTATTGGAATGGAAACTAGTTAGAATGATTTTTTCAATTTATTTGGTTTAATTTAGCTGAGTAATTATATGAATTATTTTTTAACTTACAATGTACAAGGAATGTAATTTTAAAATTAAATAGATGTTCTTTTCAATAATATCGTATCACGAAGAGTAAACTAATTATTATTTTCTCTCAGTAAAATGTTCCCTATTATTAATTTTAATGCATTTTATTGGTTTATTACAATATCCTTTATTACCATTTCATATAAATCTGGTTAGATTACTAGTAGCGCTGATGACACTTTTCTGTGAAGATGTAATTATTCAAACTATTATGATATATTGATGATATATGATATATTATGAAATATTGATAACCTTGAAACAACTTCAAAAAAAAAACGTAATGGCTGCAATGGGTGTTTAATTAATTAAACCTTTCTTGTATTATTCTTTTTTCTTTTTCTTTTTTTTTCTGTCTTCAGAACTTCTTAGACGACAGAACTTCTTAGCGAAAACACTGTGATTACTCTGCAAAATTAAGACACGAAAGTTCATTAATTTTACTTTTTATTGCAACTTTCGTCCTAATAGTTGTACTTGGAACTGTATAAATCAAAAATCTTTCACCAAAGTGGTGTTTTTAAAGCTACAATTTTTGCGACATTTCTCCCCAGTTAGTTTTGTAATGACATTTTATGCTTTGTCGCTTTCTAACATGTTTGATTTAATTTTGACGGGGGAGGAGGGGGGTTGAGGGAGTTGAGTAAAAATTGCAAAGCGGGATTCCATGCCAGGAAAGTAAGCTTCAATGAATATAAAATATTATCGGCTTCCATATTTCAAACAGAACATTATTTTTTATACATTTATTGCTTTCCTATCGCATGTGTAAATATCCTAATTTATTTTAGGAATTTTGTAACTTTTTCTTAGTTTTAAATTTGTAGTACCTTGTTTATGTTTGACTTTGAAGCATTTATAACAATTTATCTCTTTGATTTATGATATTTGGATATATAAATTCATACTTTTTAATAATAAAGTCATTTCCTTTTTAACTTTGAATTATATATTTGCTAAAACAAAAAGATTAATAGATATATATACTGTCTTTTCAACAAAAGAAAAACACTTAACTATGTTTAAATTGTTTTGAAAAAATAATTTTTCTGGAGAACTGTCATTGTTTTTCTTTCTATTATTTTCATTCCAAAATATTGTTCAAAACCTTTGTAAATATGTAACTCCAAGAGAGTATCTATGACATTACTAAGTATTTTGTTCTAAACCGTGTCTTTGTCCTTTGTTCTATTATAATTGCGTAATTAATAAATAGGAGTCTATAAGAGATTACGAAAGTCTTCAAGGTATCGATTGTTAAAAACATTACGTGCCACTTTGCCAGATTTCTAATCAATTTATGAATATATTATAATAATGTGTATCTGCTTCGTTTATGCGTTCTGGGTTTATATCGTATATATTTTTTTCCAATGAAATGTGATAGGCCTAAACATGGTTGTTGATGTTAAATACTTAATTAACAAGTTCGTATGAACTGGCTCAAAGCCATATATAATTTCTAAACGAAAGGTGATAGTCCCAAACAAAGGTCATCGATATTAACTTCATGAGCACTGGCTTTATGCCATATATCGTTTCAAAAACAATGTTATATACCCAAACAAAATGCCCTTAATGTTAAATACCTAGTTAACAAGTTCAAGTGCCCTCCCAATGAAAGTTTTCCTTCGCACTCCCAAGTCCTTTTTTATTACTTAGGATAAAACTTTGAATAAAGTCATTTGATTTTTTTTTTTTTTTTTTTTGCTTTTCTACAAATTAGTATTTGTTTAACAGTCATAGAAAGTAAAGTTTGATATTTTTTTCACCATGAAAAAAATGAGCTTCTCGTCCTGATAAAATACTATTTTTTTAAGGCAAAAGCTCAAAAGAAGTTTAAAGAAAAACTCTATAAACATTATGGGGAATTTGCTCCATCAAATTCTGTTGTTAAATTTTGAGGGCGAAGGAAACAAGTAGTATGAATTTAACTGATAAATTATACCATCATATTATCTGCTGCAGTGGATTATTATCTCTTTAGAGAATCATTATGCAAGACTTAAGTTACATTTCAAGAGGACTGTTTGAAATGGAGCAGGATACTTTTTTTCCCCAAGACTGATCAAAATGCATGGTGTTACGAAGAAATTCATGGGATGATACCATAGGTGATTATTCTGATGATTAAATAATTATGTTTCGGTTGATTATTCAGTTTTATTAACATAACATAAGGTGAATCTGCATCATCAAATAATAAGATGAATTATCATCATTAAATAAAATTAATTACTAAAAATAAGATTAATTAAAATTGTGATATAACGTAATGTAAATGTTATTTAAACTTAAATCATAATTTAAAAAAGAATATTAAGAGAATAGTGAGTTTACTCTCTTAAAAATATTGATATTTCGAAGTCAAATTCAGTTTTTATTTGTTCAAAAATTGCAATAGTAACAGATAAAAAAAAAAAATAAGATTCCCGATTGAAAAATTCCTATTTATGCATGCGTTCGTATTGAATTTATAGCAGCTTTTGAACCACATACTGCTCAACTCAATGGGTTATTTTCCTAATAAAAATTCACGTTGTTGACTTGAAACAAGTTCCAGGGAACAACCTTATTCTGCACATTTTCCGCTATATTCCTGTAAACACCATCCCCTCCGTACTTTTCCATACATTTTGAGAGAAAAAAATAAACAACAGAAACATATTCATGCTTTAAGATATATCTCGTATAATGTTCTCGAAATACAATTCCTTTTTCGTAAATATAACTGCAAAAGTAAGAATGTCAGAATAAATTTTTTTGAATTTTTTTCTTTAATTTTTTGTTCAGCCATACATTTGCTTTTTGATTGTCTTCTGGGTGGGAATAGAAATATGTTTTCCTCTTCTTCTTTTTGAGATAGGAACTTAAAATATTTTCGTTATTCACCGATAAAATAATTTCGATGTAAAATGCAGAAATAAAACTATTCTCTTTTAAAATGTGTGGCTACTTAACGAGGGAGATTCGTGTCTAGAATGTTTGTAGATGGAATTTCTAAGAAAGGTCTTGACACCAATTTATGTGGGAATTTTCTTTTTTATATATATGTCACATATACTTAAATGGCTTACAGAATACATTTTGTGTTTTGTTTTTTGTTTCTTCTAAATAGTTTGTTTTTAAAACTCGGTGGTTTTCTGTATTTATACGAATTCTGAGAATTTCCTTTTGTACTCAGAATCCGGACTTCTCTGTAAATGGAATATTTTCTGTCTTTTTTAACTGAGTAATAAAATTTGAAAGAAATTGTTTGTATTATTTAACTAGCGAAATGTATATCAGTAATGCTGCTTTTACAATAAAAAAATACTTCTCTTTGATTACATAAGCAAAATATATTTTCATTGAAAAGTGCTTGGATAATTCTTAACTTAAATAAACCAAAAATTTTATTTCATGTAAAAATAAATGAGAAAACAACTTGTTGTAAAATATTAAAATATCCAGTTATGGAATATGCCATCTAATATGAATTATTTGTAGTTACTACAAAAAATAGCAAAATTTTCCATTAACTAAGGACTAGGGAAAAAACTAATATTTCTACAGAAATTTAAAAAAGCTATTTTGTCAATTATATTTCCAACTTTGCGCTATTGATATACCTCCATCATATGCTAGAACAATAACGCTATCTGTCGAAACATATAGAAAGTTTTATAGAATTTTTTTTTAATAACTAATAAAGTAATATTCAATCTTACCCAACAATTCACACACATAAATATATTGCTGCTATTGCCTTTTTTCTTTTGAAGTTCCACTTTTGTTAAGATAACACGTCGCTCAACATCCGTTAATTAGAAATCTGTCGAAAAGATATCAGGCTTCCGATTGGCTGAGGTTCTTTGACGTGTGATCTTAGTATCTTGTGGGAATAAACCTCTAGTCTTTGAGGTATTACCCTAAAGAGGATAGAATCCAGTGGATAGAGTTATTATTCATCTGTAAAAGGCTTTTTTGTCATAAAATTTCACGAAATTTTACATACAGTTTTTAATACAGAAAACCTAATTGGATAATTGGGACCATAAAGATCCCACAGGTTAGAACTGTTGAATGCACCTTTGTTGAAGACTATCCCTACAGAAGATTTTGACACAAACCACAAATTTATTTGAAGAGTTATTATTAATTTCCCCATTGACAAATATAAACTTTTTTTATGGAGGGTAATTTACAAATTAAAACATATTGTTAATTATTACAATTCTGGACCATTTAAAAAAATACGTTGCAATACTGTAAAAATTTAATTTAAGTAACACATATAATATATCTACGTGACATTAATCACCTATTAGTCGTTATATAAATTAAGAAAAAAATTACCTACCACTGGAAGAGAAGAAAAACTTTTTTTTTTAAATTTCTAGTACAGTAAAGTATAAATAACTTTAACAAGCATGTTGCAACTCATATGCACAAGAAGTGGATTTAATTTAGTGATTTTTTTGAAATTAAAAAAAAGTGGTTCATTTTCATGAGAAGGAAACTTTAAATATATTTATTATTTCGCGATAAAATAATTTCGATAAAAAACAGAAAAGTAAAACTATTCCGTTTTGAAATGTGTCGCCAACTTAACGAGGTGAATTTGTGCTCGGAATGTTGCTTCTGTTCTTGCAGAATGGAAATTCTAAAAAAGGATCTTCTTGGCACCGGCATTCGTAAGAACTTTCATTTGTTTTTTAACATGCCACATATAATTAAAGGACTTACAGAGTCTTTTATATGTTTTTTTCTTCCTGTTTCCTTTAAGCAGCTTAGTTCTCAAACTCGGACGTTTTCTGCACGCATGCGAGTTCTGCGCTTTTTTATTTGGTCACAGAAATCTAGAACCTTACTTCAAACACATCACGTAACATCCATTTAAAAATAATTGGTGGTAGTTAAAAAAGGCTTAAAGGGAATTTTTTAATGCTGTTTAAGTAATTAAAAGAGAAAAACATATTTTCTAAATGCTATTTTTAATATATATTGATATTGCTTTGATCCTGAACGCCATCTTTTATAAAAAAAAAAAATGGTATAAAGATCTTCTTATTCTCAAATTGTATACTTGAATCACATTTTATACCAAGGTTAACGTAACGTAGGAAAAAAAGCATTTGATACAGTTTCATTAAATTAAATTAATTTAAGAACTTTCATTTGTTTTTTAACATGCCACATATAATTAAAGGACTTACAGAGTCTTTTATATGTTTTTTTTCTTCCTGTTTCCTTTAAGCAGCTTAGTTCTCAAACTCGGACGTTTTCTGCATGCATGCGAGTTCTGCGCTTTTTTATTTGGTCACAGAAATCTAGAACCTTACTTCAAACACATCACGTAACATCCATTTAAAAATAATTGGTGGTAGTTAAAAAAAAAGGCTTAAAGGGAATTTTTTAATGCTGTTTAAGTAATTAAAGAGAAAAACATATTTTCTAATTGCTATTTTTAATATATATTGATATTGCTTTGATCCTGAACGCCATCTTTTTTATAAAAAAAATGGTATAAAGATCTTCTTATTCTCAAATTGTATACTTGAATCACATTTTATACCAAGGTTAACGTAACGTAGGGGAAAAAAGCATTTGATACAGTTTCATTAAATTAAATTAATTTAAGAACTTTCATTTGTTTTTTTTTAACATGCCACATATAATTAAAGGACTTACAGAGTCTTTTATATGATTTTTTTCTTCCTGTTTCCTTTAAGCAGCTTAGTTCTCAAACTCGGACGTTTTCTGCACGCATGCGAGTTCTGCGCTTTTATTTGGTCACAGAAATCTAGAACCTTACTTCAAACACATCACGTAACATCCATTTAAAAATAATTGGTGGTAGTTAAAAAAAGGCTTAAAGGGAATTTTTTAATGCTGTTTAAGTAATTAAAGAGAAAAACATATTTTCTAAATGCTATTTTTAATATATATTGATATTGCTTTGATCCTGAACGCCATCTTTTTATAAAAAAAAAATGGTATAAAGATCTTCTTATTCTCAAATTGTATACTTGAATCACATTTTATACCAAGGTTAACGTAACGTAGGGAAAAAAAGCATTTGATACAGTTTCATTAAATTAAATTAATTTCATTTGATACATTTTCATTATTTACCTCATATTTATATTATAGCTTTATGCATTTGGAGTAAATCTTAAATGATGCTATCAAATTAACTTCTTTAGAAGGATTACTTTAATGTTAGCGTTACAAGGCAAGTTGAATTACATTATAATAGCGTAATATATAGTGACATATATCATGTGAAAAATTGACAATTAATTTACATTCACAGACAGGAAATTGAGTCATTTTTTAAACATGATTATGTCTAGCTTTTTTTAATTAGTTTTTTTTTTCTACTTTAAAAAATCGAAATTAAAAAAAAAAAAAAAATAACATTTACTTGATTATAACACTTTTTAAAATGGTTCTGTTGCTAACTAACATAAACTTTTTATTCAAACTAAAATTAACTGTCTTAAATTATCTTAGCATCGTCTTTAAAGATATATCTTCTTTAATAAAATAAAAAGAATAACACGACAGGGCTTTACTCGGGACTTATAAAGCATTCATAAACAATTAATAATCATCATTCCAGCGTTACTGCTGAATAAATGATGATCGACCGTTCTTAATGACTATAGTGATTAATAGTAAAGTTCCACTCCGTCGCAAAGTACATGTAATAATACTGCAGCTAATTTAATCACTGTCGTTTGAGGAGTGCTCGGAACAACTCAACTCAACTCCAACTGTGTTCTGAATTATGAATAACAGCCACTCGTGGATCAATCACGGAAGCCAACGAGTCATTTCCTCCACCCAATTTTTCACGGAGATTACGAATTAATTTCTGAGACGCGTTACTGCAGTCTTTTGAAGATGGCGTTTTGCATATTGAGTGAGGTTGAAGTCATTCGGATGTACGTGCGCTTCAAGAAAAGAATTATGGGAGTTTTGAAAAGAATGGGTCTTTATCAATGTCGTCCTTAATTATCTCAAATCTTACTGATTAGAAAGATTGAATATTGGAAGAACGGCATTGAGTAATATGTCGTTGAGGTATTTAATTTGAAATTTGGGTATGGAAAATGTGACTTTTTAATTTTCTGTATCCGGAAATTGGTTAATCCTTAGGGAAGACGAAGATGAAAAAAAAAAAATGTTTGATTTTAAGTATTGTTATTTTTTTGTCACAGATTTCTAAATTTCTTAAGCTGTATTCTATATATTGTATTAAAAATGTATTCTGAATGTATTGAGCGTAAATTTCTTAAACTTTTATCTCGACCACTGGAAAAATCTCGGAATTCGGGGATTATACAAATATATGCTGTTTACTTTTAATTATGTTAAATTTATTTTGATTTCCTTTCCTAACTGAGTTAAAACAAGCCATAAATTTAAATAGGTTTTAGAAAATATATGTAAATTAAATAGATTCGAGAGTGGAGTGGAGTTGCTAAAATACAATTTAATCGCGAATGTTATAAACTTGGATTACTGAAAAACCGGAAAACTGACTTAAGCAACTTATTTATCAATTTTTTTAATTCCATTTCCTTAATAGACAAAATAATTTTTATTTCGTAGAAATGCCCAAAATAGACAAATGTCCCTGATTCGATGAAAATTTAGAAACCTTCGTGATACAGATTTTTATGGTATTAAACTTTCTGTAAAAAACGATTTGATGATTACAGAATGTATTTCAGGCCTAGGCCATTACCTTTGATATTTACTGTTTTAGTCAATCAGTTTAGTATAAATTATTTCACAACGAACTTGCTAACTAAATATTTACAAGGTTGCCTTATATGTCTGTAGCCTGAAAATAAAATACAATTGTTTTAGACAAATTTTATTTTTTTTTCAACATACTTTCTTTTTAGCTCTACGCCTCGATTCCAATGGTATTTTACTTTTTTTATGTCGACCAAGTTTTCTGTAAATAGTCAAAATACCCATACGTTTCTCGTTTAACCTTTTTGTTTGAATATACTGAAATTTTTTCAAACTTAAAAATGGAATAAAATTTTCAACTGGAAAATTTACAAACTGGAATTTCCAACACTCACATTTTGCGGAACTATATAAAAAAACTACAAAATCTACGATAAATTTAGGGAATGCAAGTTCTTATTTTGTTTAATGGAAGAAAGATTGAAAAGAATACAGCGATAATGTATTTAGAAAATCAACAGTTAGCGTATCTATGCCGGAGTGCGAATTTCCTTAATGTGTGAATATTTACTGGTAGAATTTGTTCTTATAATATTATTCATTTTATTTCCTTGAATTAAAGGCTTCTTGGAGAAATAATGCTGTTTATTCAATTTCTGTTACAAAATTTGAGTTTCAATATACATCAAAGTAAGTATTAATAAAAATTTATTTCTCTCATGTTATAGAATTTTGGAATAACAGTAATGAGGATTTGATAATTTGTTTACTTATTTTTTTGTATGTTGGTAGTCCATGATTCTGAATGATATTTTGTAAATAAATATTACCGCTGTGTGATTTTAATGTAGTGGCTGTTTTGAAACTATTTTTATGACATTTTTTTAATTAAAAATAATAGATGCAAAAAAAAAGTTTTTTGAAACCAGAGTTTAGAATGCAGTTAAATAAATTATATTTAAATATATTAAACTAACAAAAAAATTATATTTTTAATTTACATAAACAGCACTGCATGTTTCAATGACTTAAAAAATAATTCCCTTCATTTTGCGAAAAAATATATATCAAGTGAATTTTTATATTAATAATATTGTATTAGTTGTCGTCGTTGGAACGCTGAACAATTTCAGAGCGCCAACTAGAATTTCATATGAAAGTAAAGTGATTATTGCACTAATGAGCAATGAACTGTCGATTCGATAAATTTTACAGAAAAACAAAGCAGTTTTTGTGCACGAATTTCCGGCGCACATATTTGGCAATAAATTAAATATATTAAAACTGCATTTTAATGCGGTGCAGAATTATTTTAATTTTTTCCTATAGGAATTATAATTTGAAATAAATAATTTCAGCACAGATATTAGTATAATTAGGTCTTAAATGTTTTTTAAATTTATCCTATTTTAATGAAAACTACTTCTTTTTTTTTTTAATAAATCACTGCATTGTTTGATACTATTAACTGCAACTACATTTGTCAATGTGCATTTCTGTTGATGGTTATTTTACGATATAGTTGATGTTTATTTTAATTGGAAAGTAGTGCCCTTTCACAAAACCCAAGAAGGGATTTGCTACTTTACAATCCCTTCATGTCCAGTTATTTAGCTTCACCATTGTGTATTTTCTTAGTTTAATAAAAATTCAGTAAAAAAAAACCTTTGCTAGATCATAACAATTTTAAATTAGTTCTATTGATGACTAACGTAAACATATTTGTTTTATTTAAAGAAAAATTAACGATCTTAAATTATTATTATATTAAAGAAATTATTAACGAAAATTAATAATTTCTTTTGTTATTTTTATTAAATTATTTTATTATAAATATTGTTATTAAAGAAACATTAACGATCTTAAATCGTCTTTAAAGATATACCTTCTTTAATGAAATAAAGAATAGCACGACAGGGCATTACCCCGGGGTTTATAAAGCATTCATAAGCAATTATTAATCATCTTTCCAACGTTACTGCTGAATAAATGACGATCGTATGTTCTGAATGACTATAGGGATTAATAGTAAAATTCCACTCCGTCGCAAAGTAAATGTAATAATACTTCAGCTAATTTAATCACTGTCGCTGGAGGAGTGCTCGGGACAACTCAACTCCAACTGTTTCTGAATTATGAGTAACAGCCACTCGTGGATCAATCACGGAAGCGAACGAGTCGCGTTTCTGCCGCCCGATTTTTCACGGAGATTAGGAATTAATTTCTGAAAC
>BPLR01006582.1:0-46804 GCA_021605095.1 Caerostris extrusa
GAACTTGAGTGGATGAATAAAAATATTTTATAAACGATTGAAAATTTGAACAAGATATATAGCGAGCATGTGAGCTAATAGTAGGAATTGAAAAAATTATATATAAACAGATACCCCATATAGTTACTTTACTATGCTATCTAGAAATGTCAAAAGGTGGGATGCACAGACTAGTGGAAAAAAAAAAAAAACCATAGAGGAAAAAAGGAAAAGAAAGGAAAAGGAATTGAAAAAAAACAAACATTATTTGATATTTTCGTGGATGAAGATTTATTACTTTCACTTGGTATATATTATTTTGTGATAGGAAACAGAGAATTGCACGAAACATGTTGAATACCACAGCATTTTTGTCTCTTTGCAACAAAACCTTTGGTGATTTTTTGTATCCCATTTAAAAAATCATATAAAGCATTGCCATTCAAGTTTTATATTGTAATGAACCGAACGCCATCTCCAACTCTCTTCTTCTTCATTGGAGCAACAGCCCCATGGAGGGCCGAGGGCGTCTGCCTTTAGATTTAAGAACAGGATTTCTAAACAGGAGATGTTTTCCTTTTACGGGTAGGGTTGTTAGTCTTGCGTCCAACTCTCTGTAGTCATATTAGACCGGGACCTACGGTTTTAAAGCAGATTCGAACCATTACAAGCAACCATAGCACTGCCGGAAACCTGTGACTCCCTGCGCCAGAGAGTTAGTCACTCGGACATCAGGCCCCTTCCCAGCCCTCTAATAAGTCGAAGTTTACTTTCAGCATACATGTACAAGAGAAAAACAAGTAATATAAAAAATTTAAGTCAATTCCTACATTTTTTTCACTATATTGCAGAAAAGTCCTTTATAAATAATTTTCATTCATTTTTTAAGTTTATCTGGCGCCATCTATTGGTAGATATATGCAACTTAAATCTAAAAAAAAAAATAAAATTAATTAATTAAAGTCACTTACTGAATTAACGGAGGTTTTTGCATAACGTTTTTTATCGCCCGATATTTTCTTCCCTGAGCGCATGCTCATAGGAATAGCTCAGTAGTGCAGTACTACAGATATGCATGCGCAACTGGTACAATGTTTCCTATGAGCATGCGCTCAAGGAAGAAAAATATCGGGCGATAAAAACGTTATGCAAAAAAACTCTAACATTTGAAAAACTGTATTAGCATCCAGTGTCATCCACTAAAAGTTAAAAAAAATGAATTTCAACTAGAGTGGATGAATAAAAAGTATTTTATAAACGATTGGAAATTTGAACAAGATATACACTCAAGAGCCAAAACATTATGACCACCCCTACATTTTGCAATGAACTCGCCTGGATGACGTGGAAGGCACGTGATCAGGTGGAAGTGGTATTTAACTGGTATTAAGTGGTGGTATTAATCCTTGCCAAGGCGGGTTGAAGTTGTGTTGCGCGCCAAAGGTGGGCCGACACGTTATTGACAGGTGGTCAAAATGTTTTGCCTCTTGAGTGTATATAGGGAGAGTGTGAACTAATAGAAGGAATTGAAGAATAAAATATATCTTGCCTTTGTATACTTGAGTAGAAGGATCTTTGTACGCCAGAATGTAAAGAAATTTTCCAAAGTCCACTTCTTCGAACTCATTTATTTCCATGCTTTCGAGCACTTCCAAGACTTCAGATCTAGTTATGGACGGATCAAAATCCTGGAGCACCTCCATGAAATCATTGAACAGAAAATAGTTTTCCCCTTCCAACCTCCACGTGGTTTATAATGTCTTTAAATAGGTAAAGCTGGTCATGGACAAAAATAAAGTGTTTGTGAATTAAAAATTTTATTTTCAAATACATTATTTTTTTACTTACGGAAGTACGATCAACAAAAAGGAGTTACCTGCGCTGTTGTTGGAACATGGAACCATTTTGGCTTTTTGGCCCAAACGCTTCCAAACTTATGTGTCTTGCATAAGGGCTGGAAAGAATAGGATGTCTTGGCTCTAAATAGAGGAAAATAATAAAAAAAAAATTGAATTCCTTAACTTTATATAATAAACTCAAGTTAAATAATCAAATTTACATTTTACTTCATAAATTTAAAAAAATACATCGAATAACCAGAAAAAGTATTTGCTGAATTATCAATGAATTGGATTATTTGCTTTACATGTAACACAGATTAAATTTTCTTACCCTCTCCTATAAAACTGGAAGTTTTTGTTCTCTAACGATTTCATGAAAAGAGTAGAGCAACAGAAGCAAAAGAACATTTTAAAGTTGAAAAACAATCCGTCTGTTACATCTACAAAGTAGTCAGTTAGCTAAATTATATACAGGGATATATGAAGAGTCATTACTTACAATAATATATTTTTATCTTCATTTCAATGGGCATAGAAGTCACGCCTCTTGCTGTCCTCTTCATTTTGTTTTTTCATTTCTCAATGAGATACATTTACGGAAGAAAAAGGGGATTATAACTTTAAATTTGACAAGGGTGTTTTCTTATTATTCTCTGGGAGATTTGAGCGTGGCACATTTTAAGGAACAGGACTTTTGGTTATATAAAACAAACTAGATGATTAAAACAAAATTTCATTAATGCCTCTATGTACATACATACTTTGATCATTCCTCCCGCGTAGTTACTATTCACCTGTAAGTACTAAGTTTTAACACAATGAGACAAGGGTTTTAATGGCAGTGAATAAAATTCCGCTGTCCATTATGGCCGAACCGTTTGGCTCTAGCCAGTGTTTTAAGCGTATAAGGAAGGCATTGAGTGCAAGGTTGATGTCGTAAAAAAAGAGGGGGTGATCAAGCAGTTCCAATCGTAAATTTTAGAATACCTACACAATACAGGAACCTATACCCTAACAGCCCCTCTTCTTGTTGTTGTTATCGTGTCAATGGATTTAAAATATTATTATTAAGTTAGATCAAGTCAAAAGTCTTCACGATAGCGGTCGCTAGCAACGGCACCGCTTCATTATACAGGACTTCTCTTAAGTTGGCCTCGATTGGCACCATACCCAATTGCAATACATGGGGAGTGAGTGCTGGGCACTCTAGAATGTGCTTAGGTATTAGCAAAGCGTTGGGGCAATTTTTGCAGGGGGATTTATTAACTGGTCTTGTCTGGGAGAATCTTCATCCTCCGTAATGGTTAGTTCTGAGTCTGCTAATAACTGATGTCAACTTCCTAGGGCAGTTGAAGTGCGTGATTAGTGGCTTCTTAAAGTTATGAGAATTAGTCGCCTTTTGGCAACTGCGTTAGCATCTGCAAGTGTGATGGTAGTTCTGGGTTAATCATTGTCCCTGATTTCTTTAACTATAGAGTTAACGCATTCGTTGCCCTCAATGTTGACATGTGCAGGAATCCTTTGAAGATGACATGATTTGCCTCTACAGTGTAGAGTCTCGAGCCTTCCGAGGTCCTGGCAACCTTTGTCCATGGTTTGTTTGTGATACTATTCACCTGTAAGTACTAAGTTTTGATACAATGGGACAAGAGTTTTAGTGGCAGTGAAATAAAATTTCGCTGTTCATTATGGACAAACCGTTTGGCTCAAATGGCGTTTAAGGCTCCTAAGGAAATGAGTGCAGGGTTGATGCCGTTAAAAAGTGTGGGTGATCAAGCAATTCCGATCGTAAATTTTAAAATACCTGAGACAATACAGGAAACCTTTACCATAACAGCCCTCTTCCTTCATCATTATTGAATGCCCCTCAATAGCACATAAAATACATCAAATCACAAAGAATCCGCTGGCTTGTGCGTGTACATCGCAGAGATGAGGGAAACGTCATTAAAAGGATTCAACAATAGAAAGATAAAGGAAAAGGTGGATTGATAATGTCGAAGAGGATCATAGACAACTGAAAATTATTAACTGGAAGAGATTGGCACTGGAGCAAGACAGATGGAGAGCTGTTGTGTTGGAGGCTCAAGCCTGCACAAGACTAATAATGGTAAAGAAGAAGAAAATAGCACATAATTCTCAAGGAATTTCTGAAGCATCATATTCTATTTCATGGAGGAAAATCGCCTAATCTACAATTTGGCGGGACTTCGTATTAAAACAGCCATTGTAACTCACTGTTACACAAAAGCCTATACGATACAAAGAGAACTAAGTACTGAACTTATATCGCATGAGCAAAAGATACTATATATTTTACTGCACAATCACAATTTTACCAGTGTTGTCATCAAAAAATTTATAAAAAAATTGGTCTTTTAATGCTTCTCGTATAATAAAATAAAAGCGGTGGCCTACGACGTTATCAGTTGCTAAATATGTAATGATACAAAGAAAAGAAGGAATTGTAATAATTTAATACAAATGTGTAATGATACAGGAAAATGAATTGCTGTAAAAATTTTTAAGAAATATACATGACAAAATGTATATTTCTTAAAAATTGGTAACTAAAAACAAGTTTGAGAAATAATAAAGTTGGGAAGCTAAATTATGATTTTTTAACATTAGAATTGCGAAGGAAAAAAAAACTTATAGAGGCAGATATCATAATATATCGCTGATATCATAAGCAGATATCATATCATGAGCAGATAACATAATATATATAAAATCACACAAGATAAACGATGTCCTATATTTCCCTTATAAGCAGCATATTCTTATAAGCAATTTATAGAGGCAATATCCATGTTATCTACACTCAAGAGCAAACATTATGACCACCCTACATTTTGCAATGAACTCGCCTGGATGACGTGGAAGGCACGTGATCAGGTGGAAGTGGTATTTAACTGGTATTAAGTGGTGGTATTAATCCATGCCAAGGCAGG
This sequence comes from Caerostris extrusa, assembly GCA_021605095.1. Classification (NCBI taxonomy): domain Eukaryota; kingdom Metazoa; phylum Arthropoda; class Arachnida; order Araneae; family Araneidae; genus Caerostris; species Caerostris extrusa. The sequence goes on from BPLR01006582.1 coordinate 4,775, forward strand.
TTGGAAGCTGTGTTGCCAAAAAGGTGGGCCAACTCGTTATTGACAGGTGGTCATAATGTTTTGGCTCTTGAGTGTATGTCTATAGAGGATATATTATGTTATCTGCTCATGATATGATATCTTTATGATATCAGCAATATATTATGATATCTGCCTCAATAATTTTTTCCCTTCTCAATATGTTATGATATCTGCCTATATCGTTACATGTTTATATTTCATAACACTTACAAATAGGTGACTAAAATAAAACATGACATTTAAAAGGAAATATAGGACATTGTTTATCTTGTGCGAGTTTAAAATTAATTGTAATTAATTAGCTGTGTAATTATAGCGATTTTATCTTTCAATGTATTTCTTTTAATAAGTTGAATTAGATTCCACTTTATGTTATTATTTATTGAATTTATTTATAACATCTATTCATAACTGATGTCATAAATAATTATTGTTGTTGAAGCTGCTGTACAGAACTTTGAAGAGATCTAGGAATTTGAATTTCTCCACTTTTGATAAATTGTGGGCTAATTTTACAACGATGATTTTAAGGTCTTTTAAACAAAAACAAAACAAAACAAATTAAACCTTGTAAAAATTAGTCATTGTAAATTGAATTTTTTTTTAATGCATGAGTTTAGTAACAAATAGAATCTTAAATAAGTGATGGATTATTATTTATTTAATTTTATTCTCAACTAAAATTTCGTTAGTTTAATGAAAGGATTTATAAAAAAATATTTCAATTTACTCCTGATATATCATCTGATATAAACAAATGCATAATAATTTTAATAAAAAAAAACATTATTCATATCATCCAGAAACAAAATGACTTAAAGACAAAAATGTTTTTAAAAAATTGAATATTTTTTTAATGTATTTCTATAGTTTGCCAATTAAAATTTTTTTAAATAAAATTTAAAATTTCTTTTGCAATATTTATTCAAATACTAATAATAAATAAGTAATAAAAAAAAAAAATTTTAAGTCAATTTTTCCTTTTTTTTACTATATTGCAGAAAGTCCTTTATAAATAATTTTCATTCAGTTTTTAAGTTTATCTGGCGCCATCTATTGGTAGATATATGCAACTTAAATCTAAAAAAATATAATTAATTAATTAAATTTATTTACTGAATTAATATTTAAAAAAGTGTATTAACATCAAGTGTCATCCACTACAAAGTTTAAAAAAATGTATTTGAACTTGAGTGGATGTATAAAAATATTTTATGAGCGATTGAAAATTTGAGCAAGATATATATAGGGAGAGTGTGAGCTAATAGAAGGAATTGAAAAATTACAAAAAAGCATTACTTTAACTTACCTGCATATCTAGGTCTTACAAAAATGTGCCTTAAGAGACGTTCATCCATTTTCGCTTCGGACTTCTGTAAGTAAATAAATAAATTGTAAGGCATTTCTCATACGGACATTGTGGTGAATTTTTTTAAATCGAGACACCATATAAGTGAGTAGTGCTATTTATATTTAGTTTTATTTTTGATTAATTTAGCGTCAAGGGCAATTGTATGAGATTTCTTCTTGTTAAATCAAGGATTGTTTTTAAATCAAGGAAAACAATATATTTCACAATTATAATATATATATATACACAGTCCAGTCACATTAATTGACCCCACCTACTTTCGACGTCAACGTGAAATAACCAATCACAAATGGCAGGTGGCAGCACATTGCAGTGGAGTGTATATAAAGGATGTCCTAGGGCATCCGGAAAGCATTTCAATTGAATATATATATATATATATATATATATATATTGTATCTCGCAGCGGTTCGCTCTGCCAAAGGGGTTATTCTGGCTTTTGACAGATGGTCACATTAATGTGACTAGATTGTGTATATTAATGCGTTATGCATTATTCACCAATCAACTGTATATGAAATTTCTTTAAAGCAAAAATAAAAGTTTTTCTTCAGAGGTGCAACAGCCCTAAAACAGGTCAAGGCCGTTTCCCTTCTGGCATATTTCGAAACAGATGATGTTTCGATGTTTCCTTTTTCACAGGATAGGGTTGTCAACCCTACGCTCAACAGTCATGTTAAACCGGAACCCACGGTTTAAAGTGGATTCCTAATCACTACAAACATCCATGGCAACCCAGGCTCGAACGAAACCTGTGACACTGAGAGCCAGAATGTTAGTCACTTAACCATCATGCCCCAAAAGTAAGCTGCCACATATAAATTAATAATTCTCCAATAAAAAAAAATAATTTCTATAAAATAATATTTAATGTATTCAAGCAATTCGTTGTTGTGACTAATCCTCAATGTCTTGCAGTGGGGGGGAGGGCATCCCATGAGTGATCTACTCATGGATGAAGGGAAAGTTGCAGCTTCTGCTGTGATGGAGCACTCGTAGGTAGAAGTTTGACATTTGCTCCGTGACTCTGTCATATGAGACCGGGACCTAGGCTTAAAGTGGATTCCGAACCACTACAAACATCCATGGCACGGCCAGGACTCGAACCCGAAACCTGTGTTACTGAGCGCTATCTACTCGACCATTCAGGCCCAAAAGCAATTCATTTATTGCAATAGTAATGTTGAATCAGTACAATCCAATTTTAACAAAAGACACCCTTTATGAGAATTTTATTATAATTCGTTTAACTTATTATACGAATAAATGTTTAAGTTAATAAATACATAGTATTTAATAAGAATTTTCCTAAACAAATGAATAAAAATTTTAAGTGAAAACATACTTCTGCTTCTGATGGCGATGAATCTTCAAAGGTGTCAGAACTTCCTTCTTCTTCCTTATTTTTCTCTGGTATTACTGCATCATCTTGGTTTGAAGTCTAAAAGAAAATAACGGACATAAGAATTGTACGTATAGATAACGTACATTTCGAAAGTTTATTATTAATAGAAAGATACATTTTGCTTCATGTGACTGTTTAATTTTCGATTTTAAATATTGAGTAGTTTTACTTAAATAAATAAGAATTCAACATATAAATTAATTTGAAATCTGGTAATTATCGTGTCTGGCCTCCAAATTAAAAAAATTCAGTTCAAAATCAGGAGCCCCTTAAAAGATTTCATGTTCTTCTTCATGTGAGCAAGTGAAATCGGTAAGCCAAAAATCCCCTCATTAATATTTAGAGGGGTGCAACGTAGATCGACTTCCTGGTGGTGCACCCTGGAAACGCTTCTATCGGCTAAGTGATCTACAATCTTAGCATGCAGCATCCCTACTCTTTTGTTTCAACCGATCCTATTTGCCACTTTTCTGACTCTGTAGAAGTAATGGACAGGAGCCACTTGCTCCGATGTGGAGATCTTGGGAAGAAGATTGGAACTCGTACAACTCTAAAAAATTGGAGGAGGGTAAGCCCTTCTCTTATTCCCGATAAACCGAGACGCAAAAAGCAGTGGCGACCTTTCGTCTATCTACGGGACACGATTGATTACCTTGCCGCCCATCTGTACCGCATAGGCATTTCTACCTATCCTTGCCCACTTTGTGACGTTCGAGTAATGGACACGGACCATTTTACTCTGATGTGCAGGACTCTTCGTGGACCTACAGAGGAGTTGAGATATTAAAGCAAGATCGCCCATTAAGCAATGACACTGGTCTTTTTGTTCTTAGTTTTTGTTCAATCCACCGTGGAAAATTTAATAGTTATCATCATCGCCATCATCATTGATGCTACAGACCTTGAAGGTCTCTGACATCCTTGTTTACCATTCCACCCAGACTAGTTGCCTTTTTGTTTCCAGTTGATGACTCTCCGTCTCTTCAAGTCCTCCTCGGCTTGAGTCTAATTCTTGGTCTTCCTCTGGGTCTAGATCCGTTGGGGCTTTTTCTTTAAAAGGAGTCTTCTTGTTGTTCTTTTTAACTCCATTCTCTCTACATACCCCAGCCATTGAATTCTCTTTCTCCTTATCTCAGTAACAACATCCAATTCCTTACAACAATCCTATGTTTCTTTATTTGTACTAATTCTCCATTCGCCATTTTCATATGCTGCTCTAAAAATATTTCTTTCCCATACTCCTCAACAACTCTTCATCACATTTTCCCATAGTCTATGTCTCAGAGCCCTACATAACAAATTGAATACAATTGGCAATATATACTACAGTGACTAAAATAATTCAAAAAATTAAACAAAGGTAGCACAAAAAAATGAAAGAGTGATTTTCATAGAAATTCAATCCAACTCAAGTAAAAAACTATAGAGGCCAGTTCTAAGTACTTTGCGGTTCTGCCCCAACTGATGTTTCCCAGTCGCTCATTGCAGGGTTTAAACCGTACAGTAGAGTTTATCACTTTCACTCTATAAAATTTGACATGCTATTCCAAATTAATCGTTGACGACTTCGTAAATTCTTCTTTTCTTTTTTCTTGCTGTTAGTTTTCATTACAAGGTGCCATTGATAATGGGATTGTTACATTTAGATTCAAAAATAAAACCGCACCTGATTGAATTTCAAGAAAGGCTAATATGCAATTCAGTGTCTGTGGGAACTTGGGTTCTTTTGAAATGTAATTTGCTAAAAAAAAAAATTTCTTTTCTTTTAAGAAAAAAAATGTTGCAGGAAACATTTCAAAGCCCAGCATTTTTTCCCTAGAATTTTTGTCGTGATGTAATTTATGAGCTCTTTATTTATGCAACGTAATTATTTTTACATAATATTTATTCTTCTTCTTCATTGGCACAATAGCCCCATGGCCAAGGTCGTCTGCCTAGTGGCAGATTGAGACATGAGATGTTTTCTTTACCATGTAAGGTTGTCAACCATACGTTTTACAATTATATTAGACTGAAACCTACAGTTTAAAGTGGTTTCCAAACCACTACAAACATCCATGGCACCTCCAGGACTCGAAACCGAAACCTATGACACCGGAGTAGCAGAGTGCCAATCAAACGGCCATCAGGTCACATATTGTTCATAAGGAAAAGAAAATTACAGGGATTTAAATCATTAATGGTTAAGGAAACTATTAAAAGTAAAACAATTTTTCTCTGAAGAAATTTGAAAAGTTTGAATAAAATTAATTAGAATATATTCTAAAATCTAGTTGTTCTAGACATTATTTTATAATTTTTTTTAAAAAAAAATTGTATTTCTGGATGTATTATTAAAAAAAAATCCCTTTTATTTTATATAAGGAATTATTTTATATGATTAAAAATCATATAATATAGTTTAAGGAATCATTTTATATGATTAAGTTATTATTAATTTAATTATAGTTAAATTAATGAATAATTTAATCGTACATAAATTTACAAATAATAATTAACATTAGTACTATTTTATTTTATAAAAACCTTTTTTATAAAATGAAAAAAATATTATTTAATCTCATTTACTTTTTTTATTGGGCGTTATTGAACAAAATTATGCCCTATAAAAATTAATGAAAATAAATCTTAGTAGAAATAAAATTAATATAAAAACAACCAATAATTGATCACTATTATATAGCTGTATTATTTAAAAATTTATATGTAATCGATACACGTATGTGATAAAACTAAAGAAAATCTTAGGTATAATTAATGTATTTGTTTACATTTTTATAAAAATATGTATTTGTTTGTAAAAACTATACAACCCACAATAACGTCATATCGAAAAATACCATATTCTGTATCATTAACAACAAAAAAGAAAATGCAATATCTTAAAAAAAAAAGTTATGAAGTATTATTCAATTGCTAGAGCAATATTCAACAGAAGTAGAAATGAAGCTTTTTTTCTTATGAGACGAAATAGGAAATAACTGGTCATATTATTCATGAAAATTCAGTTAAATGGGAACAAAAAGTAGTCTCTCTCTCAAGCTTTTTAAATAATGTAGTATACAGTATTCTCAAGAAAATCATTTTATCAAGTACAAGCATATCATTATTGACTTTCCAGCAATAATAGTATAAAATATATTATGTTTTTTTTTTTTTTCCTTGTACATCCGAAACTAATATACGATTGCAGATTAAACAGAAAAAAAAAAAAAAAAAAAAAAAAAAAAATATATCTTAGTAAAAGAAAATTGTATATTTAGTAAAAAGAAAATTATTGAGGTTATTGAATTGTGAAAGAAACTTTTCTTTAAATAATCCTTTAAAAATTAATTCTTTGTTTTGACAATCAGATGATAGTATTTTCTTTAATTTAAAAGGTATTTTAAATTTTGACAAAGATATTTCCTAACTTTTACATGATCAAGTATATTTATATATCTATATATTTTGTAACAGTGCTTCTTTTCTTACACATTGGCAAGAGCTTTCCTTCTTGACGTTAGGGAGAAAATTTGGCCTACAGACTCTAGCTGATACTCCCGGAGAGGAAGATACTATCACAGACTCACCATAGAGTAAGTATATTTCGCGCATCCTTCGCATAGCCGAGTTTCGATTTTCGGTTTAGACGGGAAATCCTTCCATGGATCTATAGTTATCTATTTTTAAATGTGTTAAATAGTGTATATCTCTAATTGTACCTGTGTGGTTTTGTGCGTGTGCCAATAAAGCTTTGAATTCTCCAACGTGTGCCTCAAGTATCTCAACCCAGCCACACCCAATTACAATCGAGTTGCCCAACATGTACATTATAGTCAAGCACTCTGAACGTGGGGCCGGTACCCACGCCACTGTAATGTTAATTCCAAATTCTAGAAGATCAATTGATAAATCTCTCTTCGTTGGATTCCTTGGGAAACAGTTATTTTTTTTTTAATTTTATACAATTTTTTTAATTGCTTTTGATGTGCTTTTATTTTTGATTTGCACCTAAATCTATTTTTCATGATAAATACAATTCTAATAATTACACAAATAATCTAGATTTGATTGGATGAAAAATATTCAATTTATTAAAGAAAATTTGAACATTACATGTAGCATACCATTTATTATTTTTTGATAAAAATTTAAAAAAATGATATTAGTTATAAATCATATTAATTATTCATAAAATTTTGAGTATTTTTCATGAATTATATAAGTTTATGAATTATATAAGTTAATGAATTATATAAGCGTAATAATGAATAATGTTGTGTCATTTTTTTACATCCCAATTAACATTTAAAAAATTGTATAAAGAGAGATTTGTGTGTATACGTTTAATTTTTTATGTATGTTTATTTTAAAATATTATATTATATATTTTAAATGTTATATTATATTTTAATTAAATTATATATGTTTAATTTATGTATGTTTAAGTTATTATATGTTTTAAAATTAAGGAAAAAAAAAAATTTGCTGGGATTTCGTAATTAAGATTTAATTTATTTATGTCTTCCACTTAACTCTATTTAACGCAGCATGGCCAAATCTGAAGCTTGTGCCATAAAAACTACAACCAACCAACCAACCAACCAATCCACTTAATTACAACTACTTAATTTCAAGAAACCTGAGCTTTAAAGTAGAATCAAATTGCAACTGTAAACTCAACATATCATAATATGAAATATGATGAACATTAGCAAGAAAGAACTAATAACGATGTGATATTTTAAACAATCATTTCAATCATTTCAGATTAAAGTAATAAAACGGTGTAATCTTATTAAGAAAAAAATCCTCGCGCAAAAAAAAGTAAAACGTACTTTCGCAAGGCTACTAGGTCTCAAATAGTCACGTATTACAAGTCTCTTTTTTAACTTCCGACTTCTTGATATATATATATCAGGATTACCGATGGCAGTCATCGTTAAAATTTTATAGATTTATATCGTTACTTTTTTAATAAAGGAACTGAAAAATTTCCCTTCGATGTATCAGACTTTATTATGAAACATTTTTTTCCCTCTTGTTCACATGCTAGTTACAACATTGTAAAATCAGTTAATTTATTTTGATTATTTTTAGTACCTTTATTACAATTGAGAAAACTTTGACTTTTTTCTCTGCAATATATTGAGTTAATTTCAGAAATATATTAGTATACGATAAAAATTTTTAACAGTGTGTTATTCAATGAAAATGAAAAAAGATTAACTAGGCAATATTACGCTTTATGAGAAAATATTAATACAGTTTTAAGTTATGTTTTATTATTTGAATACTGATAAAAAAAAAAGAATTATTATTAAAAAAAAAGAATGGAATTATTTATTAAAAAAATAATCGTATAATAATTTAAAATTAATTTAAGTTTCATTTTTTTAATTTGAAAACGAGAATTTCCAAAAATCGAAATACATGTAATTTTTTAATTTTGGAAAAAAATCATAAAAAAAACTAATAAATTACTAAATATTTATAATATGCATCATCTTGTGGCTATCTTTTTTATAAACTTTGCGTTAAGATGAACGCCAAGAGAATAAAAACTAAACTATAACTGATATTAATGACTGGTTTGGATTACCAGCCATTTGGCCTCATATATTTGCAATTTATCACAGAATTATAATTAAGGAAGAGCTAAAGAAAATAATAAGAAATAGTAAGGAGGTTCTTCTATAACAACACACTCAAATGAAAGATAATTCTCCCCTGTACCTTGTGTTGAATCATTTGAGGCCAACATAACGATAACATAAGTTCCCCGATGGATCAAATCGCAGAACAGAGTCCGCCGGGATTTGGAGTTCAAAATTCATTTCGCCAAAGTGTGCCAAGTAATGGTTGCAACTATTTTTCTTAATGCAGCTGGCAAATGCATAGACAGTTATCTTTATGCCATGGCTGGGGCTGCACCGACGTTACTCATTTAGCGTACTCAGGGGGCGCATGTAGCTTGACTATATGCTGCTGACGCGAGTAACACTACCTTCATAACGTTCTACACGATCCTATTAGACCGGCACCTATGGTTTAAAGTGGATTCCGAATCACTGCAAACATCCATGGCACTGCCGAGACTCTAACTGAAACCTGTGGTACCTGAGCGCCAGAGTGCTAACCACTAAGCCATGAAGCGATGGGTAAAATCGCAGGACAGGGGCTGTTGGGATTTAGCGTCAAAAACTCTGTACACCAAACTGCGCCAAGTAATAGTAGCAACCATAAGTGAAGTGAATTGCAAACAATATAAGATCACCAAAAAAATCACCTAATTTCAACGGCTCTTATTTTGCGATTTGGCATCCCGACATATTAAAAAATAGACATTTATTTAAATGTTTGTTAAGACATTTTGTATTTTTATTAGAATTGTTTTGACGGTAAAATAAGTAGAGTATCACCAACTTACATCCTCCTCTGGCTCCTCAGCCATCTTCAGTGAAAAGTCAGGGGTCAATTAGTTTTTATTCTTCAGGATTAAAAAAAAAAAAAAAAAAATTTAATACAAAAAAAAAAAAGGAAAAAAAAAAAGAAAACAAATCTGAAATTGAAAATTAACAAATATTTTTTTTTTGTACTTTTCTATGAACGACAGTAGGTAAAAATATGGTACGATTGAGCGATTTTTTTTAGATTTTTGCTGGGAATTTTGCCAAAAACATTATGGTTTATAACGATCAGATGGCATTTGATATTTGGCACTAAGTGATTCGCAAGCGGCTCATTACTTAATAGGCATCAGGTATTCATTTTTCAGTTTCCTTTTTCAATTGATGTGATTTATAATTTATTTCGGTACTTACAACACCACCACAGCAGAAGTTGAGCTAATGCGCCGATAAAGAACTGCCAATGCGCCAAAATAGAGACTGTTTTGTATCTATGTTAAACTCTACACTGAAGTGACAAAAGTCATAGGATACCTTAATATCGTGTCGGCCTTCCTTTCGCCCGGCGAAGTGCAGCAACTCGACGTGGCATGGACTCAACAAGTCGTTGGAAGTCTTCTGCATGAATATTGAGCCATGCTGTCTCGATAGACGTCCATAATTGTGAAAGCGTTGATGGGGAAGGATTTTGGGCACGAACAGACCTCTCGATGATGTCCCATAAATGCTCGATGGGATTCATGTCGGGCGATCTAGGTGGCCAGATCATTCGTTGGAATTGTCCAGAATGTTCTTCAAACCAATCGCGAACAGTTGTGGCCCGGTGGCATGGCGCATTGTCATCCATAAAAATCCCATCGTTTTGGGTACATGAAGTCCATGAATGGCTGCAAGTGATCTCCAAGTAGTTGAACATAAGCATTTCCAGTCAATGTTCGGTCCAGTCGCACCAGAGGACCAAGTCCATGCCATGAAAAACAGCCCACACCATTACGGAGCCACCACCAGCTTGAACAGTGCCTTGCTGACAGTTTGGGTCCATGGCTGTGGTCTGCACCACACTCGAACCCTACCATCAGCTCTTACCAACTGAAATCGACTCATCGGACCAGGCCACAGTTTTCCATTCATCTAGGACCAACCGATATGCTCACGTGCTCACGAGAGTCGCTGCAAGCGATGTCGTTCTGTCAGTAAAGGCACTCCGAATCGGTCTTCTGCTGGAATAGCCCAAGAAAAGCCAAATTTTCCGCACAGTTCTAACAGACACGTCCCCTTGTACGTCCCATTGATTTCTGCGGTTATTTGACGCAGTGTTGCTGGTCTGTTAGAATTTACGACTCTTTGCAGACGTCGCCGGTCTCGGTCGTTATGCAGGCGGTCGACCACTGCGCTGTCCATGGTGGGATGTTATGCCTGAAATGTCATACTCTCGGCACACTCTTGACACAGTGGATCTGGGAATGTTGAAGCTAACGATTTCCGAAATGGCATGACCCATGCGTCTAGCTCCAACTAACATTCCGCTTTCAAAAGTCTGTTAATTCCCGTCGTGCGGTCATCATCACGTCAAAACCTCTTCCCATGAATAACTTGAACAGAAATGAAAGCTTGCGAAAGCACTGCGCATTTATACCTGTTCTACGCGATGCTACTGCCATCTGAAAATTTGCATACTCTATGACTTTTGTCACGGCCCATTTTCCACCGAAATCCGATTGACTACTTTGTTTTTAAATAAAGTATTTTGAATTTTTGAAAGTGTTTTGATTTTTAAATAAAGTGTTTTATATATTTTATGATTTGTCACAAAAATTTTAGTGTAGATGGCGCCACTTAAAACCGCCAAATCTGTAGCTGCGGTGGCGTTAATACGTAAGTACCTTTATTTCTAATTCTTTATATTATATATAATTAAATATTGCTAATGAAGCTTTCCGCATGTTGAATCCTATTTTGGACCCTAATTTTGCCAACTTGCCAAATTGGCGATAATTTTCAAAATGTAGTATGATGTTAAAAAGATTTTTGAAGAATGCAGCAACCTCGTTTATCATTATGTGTGCTATATTTTTAATTTATTGTTCTCGTGGTCGGCAGGCAGTAAAAATAGTTAGCAAACAAAATTCTTTTTTTTTTTTCAATTTTTGTAAATTCAACAATAAGTTTTCAATTGTATTCAGTTTTGAAATGAAAAAACGCAAGAAAATTATGAACGTAAAGTTAAGAACATATACAGAGTTCCGATTACTTATTCGTGTAGTATAATAAATATGTTATCTGTAATTTATACCTGACTACGATGTTAGCAAAAAGTAACCGCGGAACACGCCGCTTTGCAAGTGCAGGTGCATAAAATTAAGGAAAGGTTGAGAGACGCAGGTGTTGAAGAAACTGAAGTGTTACAGATTATCGATAAAAGCAATAGTTGTTTAACCTTCTTGGTTGCCTTCTTTCTTAATTAATCAAATCATCAAACTGGTTAAAATCGCATTCGGTAATAAGAGTTTCTTCTGCCATTTTTTACTCTTTTTCCTCTTTTTTTTACTCTTTTTTTACTTGTACTAGGCTTGACATTTTTAATTGTAACTGATGTTTGTTTAAATTAGAATTTGGCGAAGCAAGTTTACTTGTTTGGCGCCTTTTTTATTGGCGAAATTTGGGTTTAATTCTAAAATAGAATTTACAATTGTAACTAGAGTTCTAAAAATAATGAATTATACTGTCTAGAATTCTAAAAATAACAAATAATTCTGTCTAGAATTCTAAAATTAACTCAAACTAATTTAATTAATTAGAATTTTAATTTCTGTAATTTTAGAACTATTTTTAGATTATGTAATTATGTAATTTTAGATTAATTTCTGTAATCTGTAATTTTAGAATTTCTGAAACAGTTTTTCATAATTCTAAAATTACAGAAATTAACGCCTTTTTTAATACGCCTAATGTATACCCTTTGTCTTTTTCTCTCTTTTTAAAAATTTATTTCGTTCTCTTTTATTGTAGTATATATAATAATGTAAGTATTAATCCTTATTCTTTGGCGTTTTCTAAATAAAAGTCGTGCGTCAACGTCAATGTAATTGAAAGAAATTAAAGAAATATCAGCAAGCTTAGTAAAAAAAAGATATTATTTTTTGTACTTTTGTATTGGTATGCTAACTGTTGACTGCTCATAATAATCTCAGGGAATAATAACATGGGGGATTCTTCACTTTAGAGTTCCGATTTCGCAGTTTTTGCGCCAAATAGAAAAGGACAAAGAGCAGTGAAAATATACTGCCACTGTCATTTTGTTTCTTTAGGACGGGGACTTGACGAAAACCGCAAGGGATAAAATCGTTAAATAAATAAGCTGAACTCTAAAGTGCAGAATTCCCTTAATATGGCATATGGTAACTAATGGCATATGGTTACCAATGTTAAAATGCCGTTTTAGTTAGTAAAAGAAAAAAAACTTTCTACAAATTATTTTTAAACTATAAAGGGCAGGATTCCTGATAATAAAGAACTTTTCATCTGTGCCTTAATTTCACTGCCTGACACATATAAGAGTATTAATATCACTTAAGACATAAAACTTAACATGTTTTCCTGAGTAAAGTAGCTACTTTTCCATTAGTCGGATTCAACTCCAAGCCAAATATAAAAGAGCAGAAAATCTGCGCTATTTGACAAAATTAGCGATAAATAGTTTAAATTCTCGACTCTCTCACGCCTTTTTTTGATAATCGTTAATAGTAAAGCATTACAAATAAGGTAATAGCATTACAAATTACGAGGTAAAAATAACATCGGATCGGATATGTTTCATTATTTTAATACAAATAAACAATATATTTATTTAAAAGATTATTTCTTACAGTATCTCAAAATACAAAAATGAATAACGATTATACTGATTATACTACATTTTTTTTTTTAAATTTCAAATTAATTTAAATGTCAAATTAATAAACATTCTCCGCTTGAGACAGTGAATTGAAATAGAGAAATTGGTTCTTACGTATTAATGCCACCGCAGTTACAGATTTGGCGGATTTTAAGTGGCGCCAATCTACACTTAAAATTTTTGTGATAAATCATAAAATATATAAAACACTTTTATTTAAAATCAAAATACTTTATTTAAAAACAAAGTAGTCAATCGGATTTCGGTGGAAAATGGGCCAATATAGAGTTTAACATAGATTCAAAACAGTCTCTATTTTTGGCGCATTGGCAGCTCTTTATTGGCGCATTAGCGCAACTTCTGCTGCGATGGCATTAATACGTAAATACCGAGAAATTTAAAACGAATTTCTATTTCTTCCGAAATGAAGCAAATCAAATTATTTCGGAGAAATAACAAAATAGGGGTCGTTGGGATTTGGCGAGTTTTGGCACCAAATGTGCCATAAGTCGCCAAATGTGGTAACCCATGCTTCTTAGACTGTTTGCAATTTACTTCACTTACAATTGCATCCAGTTAATTGGCGCACTTTGGCGAAAAGATTTCTTGACGCCAAATCCCAACGACCCCTATTTTGGTTTTTGCCATAGGGGTGATATCCTATTACAGGGATCAACAACCGGTTATTGTAACAGGGGTGGCACTTATGACAAAGAGAATCATGTATAGATAGTATGTTTCCGTATTAAAAAACAATCTCAAGGATTGTGACCAATTGCAAAATTAGTAGATTACATATGATGGGATTACAAGTATATTATTAAAATCAGTACTTGATTATTTTATTTGTAAATAACAACATTAATTATAGTTAATTTTAAATGAAGTTATTTAATGAAGTAATTTTAATTCATTACAAGTTACTTCATTTAAGTTCAAGTTTAAATTTTTTGTTATGTATAAGATATTTATAAAAATATTTACAATTTTTAAAAATCAAACATTATAAGTGATAGTATTTATTGTGCATATTATTCATTGTAAGTGATACTGGTTAGAAAAGAATGTACATCAAACGTATTTAATATGTTAATATCCATTGAAACTAATGTATTTTAACAAAAATAAAAGCCGTACTTGTACTTACGAATGTTCCCTGCACGGGATGCTTAAAATACTGAGTATTAAATGAAAATCTTAAAAAATTTAATGATATTGTCCGCGATTTAATTTACAAACTATACTTGAAATAATAAACAAAATTTCTGTTGTCACTTTTTTGAGTTATTTTTAGTGTTACGTGATATCTTTTTTTCTACGCGACAAGTTTTAAAAAATTTAAGAGGAAAATGTTTTGTTGGAAGAAAAATAGTAAAACACTAATTAAAAGAAATGAACATATGCACAGGGTGATAAGAAAAACAAAATTTCAAAATTTGGATATTTTAGTTTTCTCTTTTATTAAAAAAAAAATGAAAATCTTGCAACTTCTGAAATAGTTTTTTGTTTCTCTTTCTTTCCATGAGTTTTAAATCAGAAATTGGCAATTTAAAAGAGTAAACACGCTTTGTTGTGTAAGTTCACAGACATCAAAATATCTTCTTTTCACCCAGTCATCTGAAAAGTTTTTATTTATACTTAAAAAAAATCTAAACTAAAATGTATTCTTTTTTTTCCCTGTCCTTTAAAACTGGTAAGAAAAAATAAAATCTGATCAAATTTTTTAGATGCTCAGAAAAAGAAGGAACACTTTATTTAAAAAATATATATTTATTTATTTATTAATAGCTGTGTAAATAGATTTTTGAAAAAATAAATGAAAATTGTATATCAGAATCAAATAGCTGAATAATTAAATGTGTGAAATTCAAAAAATAATTGACATGAAGACACTGAAGATTCATTTACTGACTGATTTGCAAATGCCCTGCAATTAAATGATTTCGCCCTATGATTCGAGTTAAAGCTCAACTAACTGACTGTTGGGATAGTTATTAAATAAAAAAATTAAATAAATATGAGCGGAAACAACTAGCCATTGCTCATTCCTGATTTGTCAAGAGCCTTCTTTTACACGATTTTTCACATGAAAATAATCTTAATTAATTTAGATTTTCAAATTTTGAAAAATTAATTTTTCAATTTTGCAACTTGAAAAATTTCTACCTCATTTAGAGGTTTTTAAATGATAAAACGAAATTCTGTATATATAAATTTGAAAATAATAGATAAATTTAAATTAATAATAAAAATTAATAATTTATTTAAAAATAATATATAATATATAAATTTGAAAAACTGTTTGTTTGTCTTTTGTACAAATTCATAGTTTTTAACATGGATCTTTGGCAAGTACCTCATAGACTATGGCCTACGTAAAACCGTTAGATACTTTAAAATTAGAGATCCCCCTGATTTGCACTCAATACTCTCGCACCTTAATACTCTCAATTTAGTGAGAAAGTTCTGATGCGTTTTTATGGGCGATTTTTATAAATCCTAATGCTCTAATTCTAATGGTAATTTCAATTTTCCTCTATAATCAGTACAAAAAGAATTTAAAAGGGGTGTTTAAAAGCTTGGGGACAAAAATTCCAATAAACGATATTTTTTATATTAGTTATATTCAACCTTCAGTAATTGAGTGTACAGACTTGAACGTTATTCTGGTTCTAAAAGATATATAGTTGAATATTCTAAATGTGAAGAATAAGAGGTTAATTCAACAGATGTGACCCGCAAAGCTCACAAGTCCTATGTTGATGAATTTATATATTGACTCGATTGCCCATGGTGGTCCAAAACCCTCAAGAGAACCTTTTAATCCATTCTCTGCTTGGCGACATTTATAAATTTGGTATCTCTTAAAACTTTAAAATCTGCCTCCTTACAATCGGTCCATCTCACCTTGAGGTTATTCCTAATTCTAGTTCCAAAAGGTATGTAGTTGAGTATCCTAAATGCCAAAATGAGAGGTCCATTCGGTAGATGTGGGTCGCAAACCTCATACGTCCTATCTGGATGAATTTAATTATATGTGCCTCTTTAAACAACCTATATAATTCAAAATGATGTCGTTGCTTCCACACTCCACTCTCATTCACAGCACCAAATATATTTCAAAGAGATTTCTTTTTGCTTGCAAAATACTAATCAAAACCAATTTGTTTTTTAACCTTCCAATTTTTAAATTTTTGTAGTGTCTTTTAACCTTATTATTTCATTTCTTATCAGATAAGCCCGGGGAAAAACCGGTTTATAGTAGAATATATATATAATTCTTAAACTGAATTTTAAAAGGAGCTTTCATAGCTTCACAATTTAATACAGCCACTATGACGTCCCGTGGAACTCCATATCTATTAATCTTACTATATATTTTTGTTAAAAAATGCATAACTTTCATAATATTATTAAGTAACTCAAAACATCATAAGATAGGATGATTTATTTCATAAACCAGAAGTTTAGCAGGGATAATTATTAAGCCTAACCACATTCTGCGGTAAAAAGTTAAGTCCTCAAGTTCCGAATCACGTTCTTTGGGTTCTTAAAAGTCGAGTTTGAGAACTCCATCATTCATGAGGCCCTCTTCGTGTTTCAAGTGCATCGATCCCTCAGGAAAGAAAAAAGAAGTCAAGATCCAGATCAATCCTCTTGGACGTTCGTCGCATACTAATTGGCTGGTTTAGTCAGGCTTGTGTGTATGAGACTTCTTTTTTCTTAACATCGCCTCCTGATTGATTGTTAGCTATTAGAGATTAAAAAAAAAAAATGTTTGTCTGGTTTTTTATTTCCCGGCCCCGGATAAGAGCGTCAGTGAAATTAGAAGACCGGATTTTTAGAATGAGTAAAACTTGTTTTCTGTTTTTTATTAGATTACTGAAAGCTATTTTAATGGATGTATTATTTTTTAATTTCTTTGGAATTCATTGCTCATTCTACACGTTATGAGATTGTGGATTAGAGAGTTACTGGTATCAAAAAATTTAAAAGAAGGGAGTTGTTGATTTGCATTTAAAGGACAACGTACTTTTTAAAATATTTTAGTGATATCTCCATGGGCGTTTATCGAAACATAGCATAAATTGTACGCATTAAAAATAAATTTTATCTCGCTACCTGTGGTGGCTGATAGCCAAATAGGCATTTGGTACCACAGGGTTAGGTTCGAATCTGGGCGGGGGCATGGCTGTTCGTTAGTGGTCCATAGTTTAATTTTTTAAAAGTTAAACTGTAGGGCCAGGTCTAATTAGCCGAAAGTGTGCAAAAAAATGACTGTAGAGCGACAAACCAAACAACCTCTAGGAAGGAAAAGTAGTGAAAATAATTTATAGTTAACAATAATTCACAAGAAATTTTTTCAATAAGCATTAATAAATTTATTGTTCTAAGTATAATTTAATAACATTTATGAAATACTGGTTAATTTATTTAAACCAAATTTTGCCTTAAGCATATCAATTAAGATGTAATATAATGTTGCAAATTAATTTAGTTATTAGTTAGCAACAGGAGAGATTTTACTTAAAAGGTTCTTTAAGTTCAATTTTTTTCGTCCATACTAAAAAAAAATTACATTTTGTTTATTTCGAATGAATTTTTGTTTCCAAATTTTAATTTACTCATTCATCGATTTTTTTTTTCTTTAGAGAAATTGATATACTCTGCTGGCCTGTAAAATGGCAATAAAATAAAAAGAACATAAAATAATCATATTTGTAAACTCTATAGGAAAGAATACAGGATTAAATTTATAAAAGTTTTGACGTACCGAGCAAGCATTAACTGATATCTAGAACTGTTTGTCTGGTGCAGAAATAATAAATTTGATCTGGCTGGGCATCTATTGGAATAAAATTTACATTGCAGATACAGTTACAGCATTGCATACAACTTCAATTCTGTGTTAAAATCATCAACTCAATTCTTTTTAAATTTTGTGTTCAATTCTGCAGTGGTAACATTTCAATCTCTTAGTAAGTATAGATAAAGTTCTCAATTAATATGCTGATCAGGACAACAATCGAACACCTTTGTATTATCGACGATCTGCAATTGTGCATTGTCCTAATGAAAGATAATGAGACAGAGATATCTAGGATAATGTACAACAGGGTGTCTCAACACATTATAAATAGGACGGAGACTATCCATATTATCCATTATGAGAACAGACGATGACTCGGATGTATTATATTCAATCGCAGTCAATACCATCACCCTGATTCTAGGCACGTATGATCATGACGATGACGAATGCATGATAGTTTGTCACAATATTCAAAGCATTACGACCGTTATGATGCCAAATGCAGAATCAAGATTCATCTGAAAAGACATTATGACCCCACTTCTGCTTGAACGTTCGTGATTGAACCGCTCTAGGTGAACATGTCTCTGCTGCAACGCAGCAATGATTGCCATGTTGATTGATCGTGTGGCTGTTAAGTCGTCGCTCTTTGTTCGTGATGATATCTGTTAGAACAGACGATGACTCGGATGTATTACATCCAATGGCAGCCCATACTATTACTCCGGATTCTAGGCCCGTATGACGATGAAATGACGATGGCGAATGCAAGTTAACTAAGATGGCTTGTCTCCATACTTCAACACATTACGACCACTATGATACCAGATGGAGAATGAAGATTCATCTGAAAAAAACATTATGACCCCAATACTGCTTCAGCGTTCGTTATTGAGCATACCGCTCCAGGCGCGCATGTCTCTGCGACAAAACAGCAAAGATTTCCATCTTGATTGATCGTGTGGTTGTTAAGTTGTCGGTCTGTTTTTCATGACATTTGTTACGTTGCAAATGGCACAAGTTGTTAATTCAGAAGACATAACGTACCTGTATGATTCCACAAGAACATATCTGTCCTCACGAGCATTAATGACGAAGCCCGATGTGATCCTGGTACGATATTCTATAAGCCCAGATCCTGGAGCCATGGATTGCATGTTCTCATGGCATTCAAGAGATCTCCACAATGGTGAACAACAATACCACAAAACTGTAAACCGTAGTTCCGATGGGCTACGATCAAATTTCGACTCTGTAAGTCGACGTTTTGCCTCCTAAAGCCTTCATTTAAGTTTGAAACATTTGACCAAACGCTCATCTATCTCTGGAGGTTGCAGTTTAAATTTGAAAAACACCGTTTTCTCTTATGAGGGGACTTGAAAATATAAGGACTTGGAGTGGTGGAAAACCGATACGAGGCTGAGAGAAAGTTTTGCTTCCCGAAGGATGACAAGCTGTATGACTTCGATATCCAATCAAATTGCAGAAAATCGGTTTGATGTGCTACACTCAAAACTTTCCCAATTAAGTCACAGCTTTATACGTGGCCTTGGAGAAAAAGTGAATGCTCTATATTAATCCTTTTTATACAAATACAAGAGATTTTTTTTTTTGCTGTTATATATTTCATATATGATGTCTTTTTATAGATGGCATTATTTATTCTTGCATTAGGAGCTTGCATTGAAATGCTGATCTTTTGGCTACCCTGAACTTTTCTGTATTCTGTAGCTCTGTACTTACATTCTGTACTTTTCATTTAAATATTGCTTTTGTTGCTTGTCCTTTCTCACGGCACGGAAGTTTTAATGATCTACAGTATATATAAATGTTTTTGTTGTTGTTGTTGTCGTGTCCCTCATGGAAGGAGGGAAAATGGGTGCGGCTTCTGTTCTGATGGAGCACCCGTAGGTAGAAGTCTGACTTCTGCTCCGTGAGGCTCTTACAGTCATAGGAGACCGGGACTTACGGCTTAAAGTGGATTCCGAACCACTACAAACATCCATGGCATCGCCGGGACTCGATCCCGAAACCTGTGACACCGAGCGCCAGAGCTCTAGACACGCGGCCGTTCAGGTTTCAGGCCATTCAGGCTTCATAAATGTTTGTTGAGATAAATAATGAAACCAAAATATAATTTCTAATAAATATAACTTATGAATAACTCTAGATTACTCTATTTTCTTTAAAGGCTAAGACATATGTTTTGAATTATTCCATTTACTTACTTCATTGAAGTCTTGGTTTCCCCCTCCCCTTCCCTTCCTTTGACGCTTCCTAAATCATCTCAAAACGCAAAACACTGATGACAGAAAATAGAAAAATATTAGAAAATTAAAAATAGGAAGCATAGTGGTACCCCATTCGCTATCAATAAAAACTTTATTTATTTCGTTATTTTTATGCATTCTAGAGATTCAAAAATAAATAAAATGAGTACATAAATTTTAAATGTTTAAAAGAGGTTTTATTTATGTTGAATCGCATCCATAATGAGCTGAGCTGCTAAGTGAACCGACCTTACTCATATTCGTTATTAAAGGATCAATTTCTAAATACAGCTATACTCTCTCCCAACTGACAATTCCTTAACAGGCATGGTCAAATAAAGAAAATTAACATTTTTTTTTTTTTTAATATTGAACATCAGTGGATATAGTATTCCACTTACGTATGCTTCAAACAGCCCACCGACAAGTTATGAAAGGAAATAATTGCCATAAGGGAGGACTACTTCGTATTTGAAGATTCGCGTAATCGGGAAACCGCCAAACACCTGACAATCAACATGAGACGTTTTATACACACTGTCACAATCACCATCGAATCTACTCGTTTCTAAAAGCAGTAACAGCAACGGATTCCACCCTGGGATCTCTTGTATACTAGTTACATATGATACTACTGGGAAAATCAGTATTTAACTAACAAACGTTTTCAGATCAAATTCAAACAGAAAAATTTTAAATCCAAAGATTTATAGACCAGATTTACTTGATGTGGCAATGATTTTTAAGTAATCAAAATTAAGTTTCAAAATTATCGAAGCCAAGGCCAAAACTTTACTTTCTATAAAAATTTGAGCATACTTATAGAAAATACCAAAAAAGCGATATCATACAGTAAAAATTATGTTACAACTAAATGATATTTATGACTCCTAAAATATTTATTTTTCATTTTTATTGTGAGATTTGAAAGTATGGCTGTATAACTAAAATTTAATTAAAAGTAAAGTATGAAAATAAAGTAAACATAAAAGTAAAGTAAAAAATAAAAAAAATTTAATAATAATTAACACCCTAAAACACTGTTTAATTATTTAATCTTGTTAAAAAAAATAGTATATATGTATATACGCATCATCGGTACAACAGCCAAGTGTGGGCCAAGGCCGTCTACCTACTGGTAGATTTCGATACGAGAGATGTTCTTTTCTTTTACGGGGTAGGGTTGTCAGCGCTACGCCCAACAGTCATATGAGACCGAGACCTACAGCTTAAAATGGATTCCGAACCACTACAAACATCCATGGCACCGCCGGGACTCGAGCCCGAAACCTCTGGTACCGAGCGCCAGAGCTTTTTTATATATATATATATATATATATATATATATATTTTTTTTTTTTTTTTTTTATTATTATTATTATTTTTTTTTTTTTTTTTATTTATTTTTTTTTTTTTTTTTTGTGGTTGCTTCTATTTGAAACAGTAGAAAGAATTATTTCAAATTAAACAACAAACAATTAACAAATAAAAATAACAAATAAAACAAATGATAATAAAAATAGCAAATAAAACATATGTCACTTTCTCAAATAAAAAGCAATGATAAATACTTTAAACTTTAGTGACAAGAAAATTATCTTTTACCATAGTATGTACATAAAACATCGAGTCTCCACAACTGCAAACATAAAATCTCTGTTTTGAAATGGTTGCACTGGTGTGTGAATTATTCATGGAAGTAACATCACAAATCACGCTGGCAGCAAACGTACAATCAAGATAAAAATCTTGGAAAGTGAATAAATAAGTGACACTAACCTTCTAGAAGTCGAAGAAAAAGTTCAAGAACGTTCCAGTGAACTTCAAGGCATCATAGGGTTTGCAGAACAGAATCATTTAACTACATAGAGGAACTAGAATTTAAAATGGCGGACGTGTAATTCCGATAATTAGTAGAATCATAAAAAGGGAAAGATTATTGTTTACAGATTGGTAATTCATGGCTATTGAATTAAATTTTTTTTTCACTGATTCGACTATACAAATATTTATTAAATATTTTTGTTAACTAATCCTGTACAATAGAATAGCCTTCATTCATACTAAAATTCTTCGAAACTAAAAAAAGGCTTAACAATTTATTGAATAAACTAGAAAAAAATCAAGAATTTTTAAAATAAACTAGAAAAAAAAATCAAGAGTTTTTAAAATAAACTAGTTTTTAAAAAAAAAAAAATTCTTCAAAAATATATAATAATGTTACTCACTTTTAATAATGGAATGATCTACATTTTTTTTATTCTACGTAATAATTTTTCAATATATTTTAAAAGAATCCTACACGCTTAATATAAAAATTCTTTGAATAATTTTTCTTAATTATTTATTAAAGACAAACAAACCAAAATAAATTTAGATTATATCTTTTTTAAATAAAGTTGTTAATGAATTTTAACTGACAAGGTCTTATCAACTATTTTTTTATCGGTAAGAATGTCTGGAATGTTTTTTTGAACTTTGATGCCATTATTAAATTGTTCACACCTTAAATGACCTACGTTGATTTGAAATAAAATAAAAAAAAATTTTTAACCAAATTTGTTTCAAATGCTTTATAAAATATTTTTGTAATAATCAATTTATATTTTTTCATTCTATACATTTATTCATTCTTAAAATGGATTAAAAATAAGAAGAATAACAAGAAATCTATATTGAAAACGATTTTCTTTTACTATTGATAATTCACTGTTATTAAATTCAGACGATTATTTGTTTCATTCAAACGATTTTGAAGATCTTCAATATTTTTTTAACGTCCATTATCATTGTACAGAATTTAGAAAAAGTTTATTAATTTAACATAATAAACTACAATATAATCGTTTGCATTATAGAATAATTTTCAAATTTTATTTTGGCATTCTACTATTTATTTTTTCAATTATTTTAAAAGAAGCTTGCAAGATTATTGTAAATTTCTTTCCATAATATTTTTTAATCATCACTATTATTTTCGAATTCTATAAATAAACAATTTCAATAATCCGTATTTTTCGAATTAATTTTAACAAGGGGTTAAAACTAATATTATAAATAGTATAGCGATAGATCTGTCCAACGAAAATTGCATTACATCCTTGCATATAAATTTATTCAGTTGGAACCAAGAACTAAAAAACACTAGGTTAGAAGAAAAAATATTTATCTTTATCATAAATATTTATTGCGATCTAAATATTATTATTGTAAAATATTTATTGTGATCTAAATATTATTATTGTAAATTATTTATCGATAAAATATTTATTGTAAATTGTAATTATTCAATACAATAAACTATTTATAATTTTCCACCCTCTAAAATATTCCTCAATTATCTGGAAGAAAATATATTATAATAATTATAGTTTTAAATAAATATAATAATAATAATATTTATTTTTATAAATAAATTATAATAATAATTATTCCTGCCATGTTCCTTATAAAATTTAAAAATTTTCGCTTTAATGCTTACGAAAAAATTTACAACTGAAAAAAAAATATTGTCAATACAGAAAAAAAAAAATATTGATTTTAGTAAAGATTTTCCACAATCACAATACACTAAAATAGGTAAAATTCATAAGCCGTATTTAAAAAATATATCAGAAGGAAATCATTAAAAAAAAATTTAATAAAAAGAAGAAGTGTAAAGAACTGTGGGTGAAAATTTATAAAACGTGAACAATCTGTAAATTAAAATTTCCTTTTAATGATTCTACATTCACAGGATAGATAAATTAGTTAAATAACGAGTTGGTTATTATAATGACATTATTTTAATCATTAAAGCCAGAATAATAGCAGAATAATGACAAACGAAACCGAAGTATTAGCAATTGAAAAATCAAGAACCGAATAACTCCGAGGTATTATAAAATTATTCAAGCAAAATTTCACACATTTGATTAAAATAAAAAGGTTTTAGAAGTAAATTAATTTAATAAATAAAATATTATTTTTATGATAAATAAGTCCATCCATCGATTTTTTCAAGAATAACAATTATTATTTTTTTCATTATTCTCAAAAACGGATAGCAACTCAACCGAAAATCCTGTATACCACAATCATCCAAAACACGAAATGCATTTGTTAAATGGACCGCGAAAACCATTTAGTATCATTTCAACTCACATAGAAACTTAAAATTTTGTCATACGTATACAAACATCATTTTACTTTTAGTAAAACCTTTTAACGTACACACACATCTTTAACTTTTAATACAGTCCCCTTTCAATTATTTCTACTTTGGGTTCTTTACAGGGCTTCTGATTTAAATGAACATAATATAATGCTACATTGATACATGAAAAATTACAAATAAATGCTGCATTGTCCCATACGAATAAATGGTACATTGATACATGATGAATTACAAATAAATTATAAATAAATGCGTTACTGATACATACAAATAAATGGTACATTGAGACATGGTAAATTACAAATAAATTTTAAATAAAGGTTACATTGATACATACGAATAAATGCTACATTGATACATGAGGAATTTAAAAACAAAACAAGTAGTTTGAATTTTTAGTATCCTTTCTTGTGATCAGGTATATTTTTTATTCACAAGGACAAGCAAAACGAATTATCAAATAGATACTTGTTTTCTCCACTTTCTTTCAGCTTCAATCTCTAATATATTTTTTAAATTTGATTTAAAATTCATAATTTGAATAATTTTATGTTCTTGAATGCTGGGCATTTTGACAGGAGGTCATTTGCCACATAAACAATAAATATGCAACAGATTCAGCGTTACCCAGTATAAATACCTGCTACAATACGCCATGATTCGACACTGCAGTTCTGAGTTAAGATTCCCAAAAATGACATCTGAAGAGCCAAGTTCATTCCTGGCTGAGACACGAGAGTTTCCGCTTTGATTTCACTTGTCTACGACAAGTACTTGTACAAGTTCACTTGTCACGTACAAATTCACTTGTCTACGTTCTACGTACAAGTTTACTTGTCTGATTTTTTTTTTTTAAAATCACCATTAGATTTTTTTTTTTTTTTCAAAAAATCAAATCTCATAGGTAAAGAACCATATAACGGGCCTGATGGCAGAGTGACTAGCGGTCTGGAGCTCAATGCCACAGGTTTCGGTTCAAATCCCGGCGGTGCGATCAATGTTTGCAGTAGTTAGGAATCCACTTTTAAAGCGTAGGTCCCTGTCTTCTATGACTGTAAGAGCGTTGGGCTTCTTACTAACAATCCTACCGGTAAAAAGAAAACATCCCCTGTCTCGAAATTGCCAGTAGGCAGACGCCCTTGGCCCACCATGGGGCTATTGCGCCATTGAAGAAGTAGAAAGAACATATAGTGCATAATATAAATAAATAATAGATGCTAAAAAAAAAAATACTTTAGGGCTCCTTCATGTAGCATTGTCAGGGCCCCAATGGGATAGTAAGATGGGTGTGAATTATTGCTATTTAATCATTCAGATGACCATGAACGATTCTAAAAGTGAATTCGTTCTTCTCCTATGCTAAATTATTCATATTGCGCTGAAGGTATGTAGGTTGGTCAAATGGTTGTTTTTAGTGTATTAAATAAATTGAGAGCAATTATACAACCACTTTCCTGGCAGAACCATAAATCATCATCACTCACGTAGATGAAAATGAATTAAATGAATGAGGACACATCCTTTTAAAGAGGATAATTATATTCTACAAGCTCTTGCCTTCTCTTCAATCATAAAAAGAAATTAAACGAATACTAATATTTTTTTATAAAAATAACAAATTAGGTATTATAAAATAAAATATAAATTTTTCGTTTAAAAACTAAATGAATTAAATTCAAAAAAATTAAATATGAAGATATAAAAAAAAAAAGAAAAAT
Organism: Caerostris extrusa; assembly: GCA_021605095.1. Lineage (NCBI taxonomy): Eukaryota > Metazoa > Arthropoda > Arachnida > Araneae > Araneidae > Caerostris > Caerostris extrusa. The sequence continues at coordinate 30,817 of BPLR01006582.1, forward strand.
TGTGTGTTTTCAGAGTTTCTACGTTTAACATTTTAAGATCACATATTATTTTTTTAAGAATTTACTTTTCATATATTTATATATTTTAACAGGAATTTTTGTTATTTAATTTAAATTAAACAAACATTCTGTTTATTGAAATGCTTAAATTAAAATTTATTTTTGATAATATTTATTTAAATACTACAGTACTTTTTATAATTTTCAGAAAAGTGAAGTTTTTAATATTTAAATTATTATGGGTAACCAGTTTTAAAAGTTTAAAAGTGTGATAAAATTAAACTACAAAATATTAGATAAATGTTTTGTTAAACATAACAAGAATTTGTCCTTCAAATATTCATATGTTTTGCTGTCAGTATGACAAGCATACGTTTTTATTCGTGTGTTTATATTTACCATGCACTACTCATGTGTTTAGATTTTCCATGTAGCTTAAATTTCCACCTAGTACCCACGCATTACTCATGTGCTTAGGTTTCCCATGTAGTTTTCATGCATTACTTATGTGCTTAAATTTGCCATGTAGTTTATGTTTAGGTTTCCCATGAAGTTCTATGCATTACTCATGTGCTTAATTTCCCATTAGTACAGTTGTATGATTGATTAAATGTTCTTCAATCATACTCAATCTGAGCCTCGTTTCTTGGAGAACCCTGCTTTGGAAATCCTAAATAAAAAAAAATTATACTTTTCTAAAATGAACGGGAATATTTTAACCAATAAATTTCCATTATTTCTTAGATTCTTCTTGACATCAATAAGCATAATCAAGATAATATTCTTCTTGGCACCATTAAGATCAAGATAAGATTTTCTTGACATCAATAAGCATAATTAAGATAAGATTTTCTTGACATCAATAAGCGAATAAGCACAGATGCAACTTTAATGCAAAGGATGCATAAACTTGTGAAGGAAAGAGAATCTGAAACTCTTCTACCAAATGCGGCCTGATGGCCAATGGCTGGCAATCTGGCCTTTGGTACCACTAAAAATTTGGTACTTTTAAAGTTTTGTAACACTAAGAGCAGCTGATTGATTATTATATTTAACTGAATTTATATTGATATTATTATTATTTTGGTTTAAAAGTGTCCAGATTTTTAACAATCTTATTCCAGATGATACTGTTAAAATACAAGAAACCGTTAAATATTATGATGAATTTATATCTATTTACATTCAAATCTTAATCGAATTGATAATGTGCTTCCATCAAAAATGCTTTTTACTGATGCCATTGATGAAGAACCTGATTATAATCATTTAATGCCTGCAATATAAACGCATAAATGTCCCAAAGGTTATTGTGAAAGAAAGAAAAAAAAATACTTCTGAAATGATTTGTCGTTTTAAATATGAAAAAAAAAAAAAATGTGTTAATGAAAGTAAAATTCAATTTATAAATGGGGAAGCAGAATACATTTCTAACAGAAATAATTCTTATCTAGTTGTGGACTTTGACTATGTCTATTTAGTCATTTTTTTTCCGCATCCAACAGAAAGTTAAGGTTTGCAGAAACTTGCAAACTCTCTACTCGAGAATACATTCCGTGATTTTATAATCCGCAGATTGAATTACAAGCATGTAGTAAAAACATGCAAAAATAAATCAATAAAATAAATTATAATAACTATTTATCTTTTTTTAATTTATATCTAATTGTCATCCAAATCTTAATCAAATAGATAATGCGTTTTCATCAAAGATGCATTTTACTAATGTTGCCAATGGAGAACCTGTTTATAATTTAATACATACAGTTTAAATGTCCCAAAGGTTATTGTCAAACAAGTAATATAAAAAAAAAAAAAATTTTTAAGTCAATTCCTACTTTTTTTCACTATATTGCAGAAAGTCCTTTATAAATAATTTTCATTCATTTTTTAAAATTTATCGTGCGCCATCTATTGGTAGATATATGCAACATAAATCTAAAAAAAAACTAAAATTAATTAATTAATTAATATTTGAAAAAAAACTGTATTAACTTCCAGTGTCATCCACTACAAGTTAAAAAATGTATTTGAACTTGAATGGATGAATAAAAAGTATTTTATTAAAGATTGAAAATTTGAACAAGATATATATAAGGAGAGAGTGAGTTAATAGAAGAAATTGAAAAAAAAAAAAAATACTTATTCAGTCTTAGTCAAAGTCCACAACTTTTCCTCGTACCTGCAGAAAATTAAACTTTGCAGGAACTTGCAAAAACTCTACACGATAATACATTTTCTGTGATTTCATAATCTGCAGATTGAATAACACGCAAATTGCAAAAATATGCAAAAATAAATCAATAATATAAACTACACTAACTATTTATCTTTTTTTTTTTCAAATAGATATTTGAGACACAGAATTAATTTGAGAGGAACACCCAGCTAGTTCCCTAAAACAAACGATCAAGATCAGAGTTGACATAACCAATCAGGCAAAGTTCAAATGGTCACTCGGTTGGCTTCATACCAAATTTATCTCTTCCAAACCACTGCTGAACTTGAGAACCGTCGCAAAAACGTCAGTGTCACATAATACGGCCCTTTTGAAATACATCATCTATTTCACCTTATCAAAAAAGATGCAGCAGCAGCAGGAAGCAGTAAGCAAAGACAAAACTAGAAGAATTCCAGAGGGGAGGTTACCAACCTTAAAGATCTACCTTGACCTTCAAGAGGTACCCAACGAAGTTCATCAGCTTTCATGGGAAGAAAGAAAAGAAAAAAAAAAATCGACGACACGAAATTTATATAAGGAAGATGCGACATGGTTGAGTTCAAGGTCTCGACCGAAAGTGGTTCTGGGCGAGGTGAAAAGACAACAGATTCTTCTTCCACTGGGAGGATATTTTTGGTGGGCATCTCCGGAACAACAGCTGGACTCGTTGAGGATCATCGGCTGGAAGAAGACCTTGTACCATCTCTCAACCTGCGGGAGATTATCATCTTCAGTGAGAGGTAACTCTTTACAAAGCACTTCCTTTCTTTATTGCATCATATCTTCTTCATATAGAAGAAATCGAATATGTACTGTGACTAACCAAAGATTTAATAAAAATTATGTTATTATTGATTTACAAATATAAATAACACTTTTGTGTATTGCAATTAAAATTAAAACGTTTAAAAAAATCCACATTTACATTTTTTATAATGTATTTTATATTTAAGGACAAAGTACATATTAGGTTATTAGAGTATGCTAGTAAAAATCAATTCTCTTACCTCTACTGTATAAAAACCGCCTGGTGGCAAATTGGCTAGCGCTCTGGCCATTGGTACCCCAGGCTTCAGGTTCGTGGAATGGATGTTTGTTAGTGGTTTGATATCCACGTTGAACTATAGATTCGGTCTAATTATCCCAAAGTGTAAAAAATGCCCATAGAGAGACAGATCAAGCCATTGCATACAATTTAAATTTTACTGATTATGGAAAATTTAGAAAAGGAAAGATTTAATACAAATTATATTTAATACGTATAAGAACATTTATTTGTTCAGCCAGAGAACGTATATCTTGTTGTGTAGCGAAAGTTGATTTAAGTGAGTGATGTTTTTTATATCACTAGGGCACGTTAAGTTAGGCTGTACCAAACCAATTTGTTATATTTCTATATATATATATATATAAATATATATAAATATATATATATGCATATATATTTCATTAAAATGGTTTTTCACTTTTAAAAAAATCGTTAAAATTATGTTTCTAGTACTAATTGTCTTTTAAAATAACATGATAGAATAAAGGCCTTACAATTCGCAATTGAAAAAAGCGTAAATTGTAGCGAAAGCGAAAGTAGATGATATTTTTAGACCACTAGGGAAAGTTAAGTTAGGCTACATCAAACCAATTTGTTATATTTCGATATATCTCAATAAAAATGTATTTGATTTTCATACAAATCATTAAAATTATTCTTCTAGTACTAATTTTTTTTAAAATAACGTGCTAGAATATTGCCTTGTAATTCGCAATTGTAAAAGATAAAAGTAACAAAGAATCTTCATCAAGATATTTTTCTAGTTTAAAATTATTTCAGTTTTGTAGAATTTTAACATTTAAATGTTTCAATTACTGTCAGTTTGTTTATTAGATATATTTTCCATGCTTTTTTTTTAAGAATGAGGGGATTGTAAAATTTTACATATAGTGTTGTGTGAAATAAATCATATAATGATTATCTTATAACAAAAAAATGTATATTTTAATTTATTTATTATTTAACATATTCTTATTATCTTATTTAACATATTTTTAATGTAAAATTTAAAAATTTTTATGACAAAATATTTTTACTATAAAAGAAGTGTGGAAAATTTAATAATCTTTTTATTTAGGATTTATTGTTTTTACAAAGAGACAAAATACCGAAGATGTGGTTAAAGCTTGCATTTTTTGTGTCCTATTGGCTCATGCTTATTGTGCTGAACCTCGCCACAGTCGGCCCTACAGTAGTAAAATCATTCAAAGTTTCATAAAAAAATTATCTTGAAAATAAATATTCATCTTTTTTTTTTTTAACTTTGTCAAATGGAGGACATCTAAAAACATATAACTCCATCATAAATTACAAATTTAAAATAAAATTGGTTTTATTTCAATAAATTTCTGAATGAAATGAATATTAATCGATGTATTGCTTATTAAAATTGTTTTCTATTATAAAAAGTTTCTGCGCTTTATAAAAACAGTTTTTTGATTAATATTTATAAAGAATGTAAAAAAATTTTTTAATTTGGTAATTCTAAACAAAATTTTGCGATTTAGAAAAAAATATTTTTAAGTGAAAGTGAAAGAAGAAGGGGGAAATATTACGTGAAAATTATAAAGATTCTAATTAAAAAAATCCTTCGCTTATGGCCCAAATTAGGAGTAAGAAATAATGGGGGGGAGAGATATAAAAGTTCTAATAAAATGATCTCAGCTTTTATCTCAGATGATGACTTCAAACTATGCTACTAATCTTTTAAACAAATGGTATGCATTCTCCTTTTTTTTTAATTCGGGAAATATGCAGTTTGACCCAGACTATTGGAATTTTTTACTTTTATTTTTTTGTTATATATATATATATATATATATATATTTGATTATATATTTTAAATTAAATTTTAAATTCGCTATCGGATTACGTCTCCACATTTCATAAGCAAATAATGGCCATATATTTATGTTGAAACCAGACATTATTATATTATCCGACATTATTAATTATACATTTATTATATTTGTAGCATTTTTTTTTCTCACGAGAAGAGTTTTGGCATTTCATTCCCAGGAGTGAGGAATATATGTTGTTTGACAAATATATAATAAACCCATCACTTAAATTTGACAGCAGACGAGCTTTAACATGTATAACGAGGAAATTAGCTATTTCTGTACGACCAGGTATATTAAATATGAACTATACCATGAGTTGTTCCATCGTGATGGGTGATAGACCATGAGCTGAAATATGTTCACTCCGACGAGAAGTGAGGGAAGAATTCCCCCCCCGTTCTTGACGGATTGTCTTAAAAGGAGGTGGGTTTTTTTTTTTTGACGACCGGGAGTTTTCCGTCTGTTTTCAAAGTGAGCCTTGTGGGTTTCATGAATCAAGCTGTGTGATAGTTCAGGTCTGCCGCAGACCAAATTGCTCATATTCATCGTAGACTCCGAGAACTCTGAAAATTCTGACTTAATCTCCGAACTTGGGTGACCTGCACTTATGTATCTAATTATCCTTAATTTTCATTTTTTGTAAATAGAGTTCTGTATATATGTATATAATGCTGTAAATAAAATTAAAATTTTCCGTGAATCTGAAAGTACTCTTCTTGAAACCGTTATAAGTCTAGTTCAGTATTACACTATTAATATTCACTAGTCTTACACTATTAATATTCAAGGACAAATTCATGAATAGGAAAAAAATTAGAGTAAAAAAAAAAAATATCGTTGATATATTCGGCAGTTAAACGTAAATGATAAATTATAAATGCTAAGATTTCATACTTTCAGGATATATGGGTTCTTTACAATTTCACATATGTAAAGAGGTGTGTCAAAACATCGCTTCTCGTCAGCACCTTCAAAGATTTATAACTTTTTAAAAAATAATGATTTATATAATCTCCTTTTTAAATATGTATCAAAAATTTTAGAAGAGTAAAAGATTATCAGTATTAATACAAGGCGTAAATTCTTTGCTATCGTTACAGAAGGAATTTAGAAGAAGGAAAATTATATTTTACGAAATAATTTTAACTAAAGAAAACTGAATGTATAAATGCGTTTGTTCAATTTATCTTCTGAACAGTTTTTATGTAACTGAAGCTTGTTAAAGTAAAGCTTGCATCAATAAATTTTCATTTGTATTTTCGTCTTTTGTTTTAAAACAGTTCTAGTCTAGTTTTAAACAGTTTTCATAGAAAAAAATATATAATTTTACCATTTATTTGTATTTTTAGTGATATATATTTAATATTTTTATATAATTTAAACTTTTATAAAGTTTATAAAATGCTCCTAAAATTGTCGATATTTTGTTTGATTAACAAAAAGAGTTCTCTTTTGCTTTCGGGTCTTTCATTATACGGTACCATAGAGGAAGGCAAGACAGGGAAGGTAGTTTAAATTTTACTACAGCGCGTGGGCCTACTCGAGGCCTGAGCCTGGGGGACTACGATATCGAAGATATTCCTGGGGATTGTGCACAGACATCATTTATTCCTTTGGTGGCCTGAACAATCAAACTTTTGGGAGCTCTTTTCCATCGATCCGAGTATGATTTGGAAAAAAGGTAACGTTTTTTAAATCAATCCTTCTACTCTATAGTGAAAATATGTACATAAATCATTAATAATATTTTTAAAAGAAAAATTCCATTAATGACTATTAAATACACCAATTAACATGTGATTTCAATCATTAAAAATAATTTAAAAAACAATAAGACAAAAAAGTTGCAATGAAGAAAACAAAACGTAGACAATAATTTTAACAAAAATTATAATAACGTTACAAAATATTTTTTTACTGATAATTTTTTTTTTTATTACCCAAAGGAAATCGTAGAATAAATTTATAATGCGATAATACGATGATTTTTTAGTTAACTTACTCTACGGTGAAACAGTAGTTCTAAAACGATAATATGAAAAGATGATTTCAAATTAACTTTACTCTACACAAAAACAGTAATTTCTAAAACTGTAATGTATGATTTTAATTAACTTACTCCCACAGTAAAACATCTATTTCTAAAGCGATAATGCGAACATTTTAAATTAACTACTTCACAGTAAAAACAGTAATTTCTAAAGCGATAATACGATGATTTTAATTAATTCGCCTCTTCAGTAAACCATACAGCAGCATAAGTTTATTGAATGCTGTGAAAAAGTCATACTTGTAGTATATTAGAAAAAATAAATGACTATTGAACTAAATTAAACTCTTTTTGCTAAAAACAATAAAACTATACACAAATATATTGCACATTCCATTAAACACATGATAAACTACAATGTATCGTAATGTATTATTTCAATTTGAAATCCTATATTAAATTTGAATAAAAAATGTCTCATTTAACCACTCTATATTTGCAAATTAATTTCAACGTCCATTTCATCTCAAGTTTTAATTGATCATCGACTTAAAATAATCGTACTCTAATTTATAAAAAAAAAATATTTACGTGTTTTATTTGGAAGAACTATGGATTGAACACAATACGCCAATTACAAATTCATTTTAACCTTTTCTCAAAAATCATATTTAGCACCATAGATGACTAATGTCTCAAGTGAAATCGAATTTCTTATTCAAAAAAAGTTTGGAAAAAACCTCGATTTATGCACATGCAACAAAAAAAAAGAAAATACGCGTATGAGACAAAGATAACTATTCCAATTTTGGTTTTTTATAGTAGTCTTAAACAGCTCTGTCACTGATGTTACAGATTTATGATTTCAAGTCCCGGCGGATGTCATGGATGTCTGTCAAAAATCTCCTGTCTCTGAATCTACCTAGCAAATGCAGAGCTTTTGCCTTATTTATCAGGGCTGCTGTTGCCAATGAAGAAAAGGAAGGAGTGGTATTAAATCTATGGTTCAGAAAATGCTGAAGCTAACAATTAAATAGCAACCGTTTTGATTTTCGACAAGTAAATTGGTTTGGACATTGCAAAATATAAAAGCTAAGAGGGACAAGGAGAGACGATTGTAAAGCGTGTATAGTAGCAAAACTACTGGATAACAGTGGCAATTCTTTTTACTTTTAGTGGTACAAAAGACTAACTGCTCTTGGGGCAAAGCATCCTCATCTGGAAGATCCTTCTTGCAGTCGGGTGGAGCGGAGGTGGAAAATATTCCGACATGTGGTGAAAAGTCCAGAGAGACACTTTCGTCAGGAGCGCTGTCAAATGGGTCACCGACTTTGATTTGATGGTTTTTGATCTTGATTGGGAGTATCCCGGGGCTTCTGACCGTGGTGGAAAGTATTCGACAAAGATAACTTGAAATTGGTCATGAGGTTAATATCTTTTTTTCTTTGTTTATTTTCCTTTTATTTTCTTTATTTTGCATGAAAAATAAATAACAATAATAAGAAGGATTCTTTTGATAAAGATTCATGAAAGAATATGAAGAGATGATAAAATAATTTATTTAATAGAAAATATCAATGATAGTTAACTATAGCTGAATATAGTTTGTTTATAAATATAGTTGGCAACAGGAATCTTTGTCAGTTCAGTAAGAATACATAATGTAAAGAATTTAAAGCTCTTGTGTTCCACATTTTCGTTTTATACAAAATATCAATTATAAATTTTGTCTTCAAATATAATGTTTAAACATTCTGTAATCATATTAATGTTTTTTAAAAACGTTTATAGAAATATGTTCTTTATCTGGGGAATATTGCTCCAAGTCTCTGAGAAAAGAAAGAGAACTCAAATAAGAGCTTTAAAAGTGTAGCAAAAAGAATATCTTTTTAAGAATGCAGAACTTGAGGTTTCAAATAACCTAACACTAACCATTAAAAATAAATGCCATAAATTGCCTCCTTAATAATGCCATAGGATTTAAATATAAAGTCAGTTCTTTCGCACATATTTTAAATTATATAGTTATCATATCAATTTTTCAACAAAAGATAATAAGCCCCATCTAGTTTTAAATGTTCAATTTTTCAGCAAAGTTAATAAGCTGCTCCCTGGTTTTTAAATGTACTGCAGGTCAAAAGGTTTTCCTATAAATAAAATCATGAATTTGTTCTTTGCTGAATTAAACATTGTAACAAATTTTATTCACAGGAATTGAAAGCAGCTTTTGAACCATCATAAATTACTCTTGACTTGTTGCGGTGCCAGTTGCAAAATTTAGACTCCAGGAGGGGTATGAAGTTCCAAGATTGGCAGAGTATGGGGTATTCTCCCTTTTATCTTCTTGAAAATTATAATTTTTAGACGGTTTTCTAATACCACTTTTGAGCAGAGAATATTTACTTGTTAATGAATCGAATAGCAGCAATAAAAAATATATAATTAAAATAGCTGATTTCGATTATAAATAAATTTTCCTAGGCATTTAAAAAATATACACACAGTAAAATAAATTCAATTAACATTTGAAAAAAATCATTTTGAAGGAAAAGTCTTTAAATATATTTTTTGCTTTTATTTTATGCCATTTTTATTAAAAATAAAAATTTTTCTTAAGGTTTTAAAATTAAAATTTAAGAACGGAAATAATAGCGTATGTTCTGACAATAATTTAAAGTGCTAAAGATACTCTGCTTTGTTATATTTATACATTGAAATTATTTTTCCTTTGTTCTCACTGACTCATTTACTACTTTTTTGTACATAGTTGGACATTTGTATTCCAGCAATGCATGTCACCAATCGAACATAATCTCCATCTAGAACTGTTTGATTGAATGAACTGTTCTATCAGAACATAATCCATTCAATTTAAACTATGATTGAATGGACTATTCCTATCAGAACATAATCCATTCCATCTAGAACTGTTTGATTGAATGATCATTCCATTCTATCAGGACTGCTCCCAGAACATAATCATTCCATTTTAAAACTGTTTGAATGAACTTTGTTCTATCAGAACATAATCATTCCATCTAAGAACTGTTGATTGAATGAACTGCTCTATCAGAACATAATCATTCCATCTAGAACTGTTTGATTGAATGAACTGCTCTATCAGGAACATAATCATCCATTTAGAACTGTTTGAATGAACTGTTCTGTTTCCATTCTAGAGTTTGTTGAATTGCAAAAACATACATTCCATTGTCTTTCTTTATCTTGGTCTCTGACAGAAAATACAGTAGTATGGTTTCTATTGGTATAGTTTGTTTTTGCAGTGGAAGTGTATTTTGCTCATCAACGTGAAAGCTCATGTGACATTAAAATTGCTAGAAATTCTGCTTTGTTCAGATTGTTTTTTCCTTTGTTCCCACTGACTCATTTGTTACTTTTTCATAAACAAATACTTCTTAAAATTGAATTTTTTTTTACATCATTGGACATTGTGTTCTGTGCATGCCATCAATAATCCACCGATGGTGGCATTATCTAATGGGAAGACATAACCTAAATATTTTTAGTACTCTACATTCCTTTTAATAGTATAGCATGATGGTTCTCAAAAGGTTAACTTCTAGAGTATTCTAGAAAATATGTGTTCATATATAAAAATAGACGTTATCTGTGGGAATTTTAAGACAAAAACCATTTAATCATTAGTATCTTTTTACTTGTTCTCATTTCTGTACATTAATCGAAAAATCTTTTTTCTGTCTACTTTCAAAATTTTCTTAAAAACGAAATCTCTTTTTCATTTTTCACAGATTGTTTGACTGGATAAATGTTATGACATACGATTTGAGGTAATTGGCAGGCTTCACTGATGTCCACAGTCCCTATATAAGAGACCATTTGATCAGTGGGCATATGAGAAACTGAGATGTGGTAAGATATCATAATATTACATCAAACAGAACAAATTATTCAAAGAAATAAAGAAAAAAATTATGTTTTTCCCCCTCCTATAAAGTTCTTTTAAATGGCTTGCATTCAAATTAGACATGGATATATGAAGATGGTCCAATTTTGGGTGTGGTTTTTAAAATAATCATAATATTATAAATCCATACACTGTAATTTTCTATGCATGAAATTCTGATTCTATAGTAAGGTAATTTAAGTTCCTTCTTCATGATGTGATTTAGTTTAATCTTTCATTCAAACCCCTATTTTATTTATTTTAAATTAATTCCTTATAAATATGAATGCACATAAAAACATCTTGTATTGAGTGAGTGTAATAAGTAAATTAGTTTTCTATATTTCGTTTTTTAGTTTAAAAAAAATAAATTTTTTTTTTTTTTACGTGATTAACGCTACCTTGGCGACAGTTGCGCCAATAAAGAGTACACGCGCCAACTGTAGCTACAAATTTGGCGGTTTTTAAGTGGCACCAATCTATTCTATTGGTTTGGTAACCTTAGTAGCTGTTAGATTTGCGACACTTAAAAAACCGCCAGTTCTATGCCAGGAAATAGATTATACATGCAAAGTACTGAAACCACTTTCTTTAAAAATAATCCATTTAATGTAATGCTTATAATATATACCAATGGTTCTCAAAGTTTTTGAAATCAGCGGCACATTTAAATTCTTACTCAAAAATTGAATTATATGCAAATTTCTGAGAAATATATTTATAATAAATAAAAAGTTCAAATATTACAGAAAAAATATATAAATCAACATTACTTAAAATTTATTCGTTCTTGTGTTTATGAGAACATGAGTCAAATGATTTCTAGCGATTTCTGCAATATATAAAAAGACAAACTATCATTTCCTTGTCAATATATTGAAGATTTCTTTTCCTCATTTTACACTCAATTGTGGTGAGGGTAGAAAAAATCCTAATTCACATAAATAGGATGTTGAAGATTTTTAGTGAAACGTTCAAAGATTTATATATTGACACACATTTTTCTTTTATAGAAACCAAAGTTTTCAATAGACAATCTCTTGTGTATTCATTAATCAGTGTATATGGGAAGTTCTTCTTACTCTGTCGATAGTAAACAAATTCATGAAGTTTCCATGCCGGGTTTCCTAATCCAGTTGTATTGTTCAATGTTAAGTGGTGGAATATAGAAACATAATTTTTTCTTCTAAACTTCTTAAATGTTTTACCTTTATTGGAAATATTTCACTTACAGTGTTACTTACCAATGGGACATCTCAAATTACCTTCAACAGCTTTTCTTTTCCAAATCTGTAGTTTTCTCTGAAACGCTTTCATTTTGCCAATGTATACATATACTCTTCCTGCCTTCTGCTCCCTGCACGCCTTGTAAAGTAGACCTGTGGTAAAATACTTCCTCTGATCCTCTTCATGCTTTTGAAAATAGTTATGGAATTGAGAATCCAAACAATAAAATTTTTTTAATGATATAAATTTTGTAAAAGCAGGGTGCTTCAAAGTTTCCCAAGTGGGCGAATCCAACCAGCAGAAACACTTCCCAGCTTCGGTAACTTCCCCGTATTATTAAGCTAGCAAAGCGGTTTTTTATGGTAATAAAACGCAACGCAGTGAAACATTGGTTTTCTGGAAATACTACAGGAACCTGGAAAACTTCAAAGCGCTATGTCTCCTCTGAGAGACATGAACCATCATATCTCATGAGAATAAATGGGATCTTCAGAAGTCAAAGCACCCTCTGATAACACACTCCTTTCACCCAGACTGAGGCACTAGGCAAAGTGGAAATAAAGCTCCACAAAAGAATGCAACATAATTTCACACACCCAATCAAGCTGATGGTGGTTTTGAGAGAAAAAAAAACTTATTTTCACATAAGATTAAATTAAAAAAAAAATAATAAGAAATGCCTTGGATCAGGGAACACATATAATGCAAGTAAACATCAAAAAAGGCAAAAAAAATGTAACGATCCTAAATGTCTGCTCCTTATAGCTTAAATAATAAAAACAGAAAGATAATTCATAATATAACTAAACAAACACAATATCGAATACTTCAAAGAAAAACCGCTACCAGACGCTTTTGACGCAGTTCCTTGAACCAGGTGGCTTCCAGATGCTGAGGTTTGTTTATGTCCAAATGCCTTTCATTCCTGGGTAAGTGCTGAGATGAGCGTAAGAAATGCCGTGCTGTTCAATTGAGCAAAAATGCTCCAGCAGATATTAAAGCACAAACATAATGTAGGTACCAGACTCCCATGTGGAACTCTATGTAACATGCTAAAAGTTTAAAAAGGCAAGCTTGAACCATGAACATGAAACAGTGAATCTATAAAATCAATTTGAAAAATATTAACTTTAAATCATGATCAGGGGTAGAAGAATAAAACAGTTTCCCAACTCTCCTGTGGACTGCAAGGTGATTTCCTTCAAAGCAGTGGAAATATTTAAAAAAAGGCGCTGCAGCAACTGAATAATTGAGGTGAGACAAAAAAAGTTTTAAGACATAACCCTTGTAAGTTAGGGAATTGTAAAATGAACAGCTTTATAATCAAGAATCATCTTTTCGGGTATCAATGTCAAAGCAATATGAGGAACTTCAAGAATTTCATATATAAGCGTGATATACTGCAAAGCTTATTATTCTCTTAAATTGATTAGCTCACGGTGACTCAGACTTTTCGGGTGCTCATACTCCAAAAAAAAGACTTGGTGAGGTGCTCTGGTGGTGTTCCAATAAAACAGAAAACAGAGATGGTAAAATGTTGTTGCTCCTGCAGAATGAACTGATTCCTCGTATTTGAATAGAAACAACACAAATGCAGGTCTCCCAGATTTGTAGAAATGACTCAAGTTTAAATTCCTCTCAGATCGCCTTCCATTAAATAAAAATGAAATTATTTTTGAAACACTAATCCAGTGTGGAATAGGAGGAATCCAGATAATGTAACCTGTGAATCTCAACATAATCTTCGCCATTGGAAAACAAAACCGCCTTTTCCGCAGAGCACAGGGCAGATGCTTGGCACATAAGCTCCTGTAGAATCCTTCAAGATATGCAACATATATATAAAAGTAGAGGGCATGCTCAAATAGAAGCATCCTTGAAACTTTTCTTATCTGATGTAAAAAACAATGTAATTCACAAATGAAAAAGATAAACATTCTGAAAACATTTTGGCTTACTTGAGATGTTCTTTTCGATTTCTCTCCAACTAAACACCAACTGAACAACACTTCCCAACTACTCAATGTAAAAGTAAATGAGCGCTTCAACTCATAATAAACTCTTCAACTTCTAACATCAGGAACCTTCGAACCAATAATTTTAATAATATAATGTATTTTAATAAATACTCTCAACAAATTTTAACCTTATCCTTTATGGGAAAACCCATGAAATCATGAATAACAACTAACAGCTTAAGTATTTTTTTTTAAGATATCTCTGGATTGTAAACTTGAAAATAAAAATAGCTTGCAGTTATACAATTAATTTAGTATGAAAAATAGTTCCACCTTTTCGTAATCAAAATAAACTTCAATGAATGAGCAGGTATCGACGATATTAACAATACTGTATAATTAGAAGTGCACTGCGCATATTTTAATAAATAATAATTATATTGAATAATAACTTATGAAATACTAGACGATTTCTGACTTTTTAATTTTAACAACAAACATTTACAAAACAGTCTCAAAACAGTAGCATTGCTACCTCGTGGAAATAACAGCATTCGAATTTTGAAACGGCTTTGCAATACTTTAAGCGACCCATTTTTTCTTTTTTAACAATTTAAATAGTTTACTTATTTTGCAGTTGTATTTTGAAGAAATTCATTTAGAAAACTTTAGAAAATTCTATAACTGAACATATAACATTCATTGGATCATTTAAAAATAAAAACATATTGGTGTAAAACAGTTTTGAATGAAGGACTAGAAATTAATTGCAGCACTACTTTACCCTGAATAGAAATGTAAAAAAAAAACTGTGTCTTCAAAGCTGAATAAGGTCCTTTTTAATAAAAATCACTTAAATCTCAGTTCATATAACAAAACCTTCTCAAATTCTGTTATATAAAACGCTTATTAGACCTTTATTTTTATATATGGTTCTGAAACATGGACTTTGGGCAAGTATCTGATTGTGATATTTGAGGGGAGGATTTTAAGGGTTATTCTTTGCAAAGTGTTAGGAAAGTCATCGTTTGGAGAAGACGGTACAACGCAGAAATTATGTAAATGCTACTCAAAGGCTAGTAGATACAGTGCAAAATTTACTAGCTGAATCGATGGAGTCATAGCCATGTTGCTCATGCATTTTGAATGAATGATTTAAACCCCTGCAAAAGAAGCTCGTTTGTGAGTAAGAAAGCTTCACAGGGACAGAGGTGGAAGAGGACGACCCATGTTGCGATGGATAGACGCTGCCCAGTTGAAAAGAGAGACACTCGCTGTACCGAAGGGTGCTTTGGTCGCATCCTTCCGCGAGTCATCTTGTGCACACGTTATGCCGGAACAGATCTGGAACCTACAACTTGGGAAGTGGATTTCCTGAACCAATTTATGAAATTGATCCTGAAGCACCTCTGCCGGACCTTTCGTATTGAACTGAAACTGTGGAAAGCCTCGAGGGGGCCAGCAAAGAATCGTGGCCACTCTATCAATTCATAAGAATTGAGGTGATTTGGCTACGCCACACAAAGGAATGACATGGTAATCTCCTTCAAAGAATGCTCAGGCCCCAACCTTGGGGTTGTCGTGCTATTGATGATAATAATGTATTTGACACAAGGTGTGTGTACTCAAATAAAAATACTTCAGTAAATAAAAATAAAATAATTTTCAAATATTGAAGATAATCATCAATTTTTCTCCTTTTTTTTTTTTTTAATACTAATAATAGGAATAATTCTTCGTCTCTAAAATGTGAGTGTAATCCTCCTTGATAAAAA